>PVIJ01004417.1:30709-118230 GCA_004024925.1 Scalopus aquaticus
TTCCCATAAGTCAGGATGCGATATTTCTTCTTGCAAATAAATTTAAGTATAATTTCAGGTGAGAACAATAATTAAGTTTCTCCACCATGCCTGCATGCATTGGCCTTACTCATTAGATCCTGGCAGCGAGATGTCCTTCTGACAGTGAAGTGTCCTTGCCCGGTCAAGGGTTAATGTTTGAACAAAGAACATTTAATCCCTTCCCCTATTTCCCTTCCTTGCCTGGAAAAATCATCTTATAGTTCCTTAGATTATTTCCTCCAGATATTAGCATAAAGATGTTTCTTTTATTATGGTCTTGGTTTCAGACAATAGGTATGGAGACAACAGCCTCCACCCTAGGCCTAGGGCAAAGGTTGAAGATTATGTCCTGTACCTTGCTAGTATTTACATCACAACAAGACATTTTCCCAAAGTTCCTCAATCCTCAAAGTATGTAATTGATTATGCATCTGAATATCTGTAATCACCCTGCCATTGTCAGTAGTTAATTCTTCTTATGCTTTAAAAACCCTGTTCTCGAATAATAAAGTGTGCTGTCTCTCACTCCCCATCCCCTATTCCCCACGGAACTCGCCGCCACCACCACCGACATTTTCCCTACCACCCCCGGGAACCCAACCTCGGTCGGAGCCGGCCTCTGACAAAAATGTACAATGCAATGTTTTTCAGTATGATTAGAGTTATGCAGCCATCACCACAATCAGTTTTAGAACATTTCATTCTCTCCCCAAACCCTACCCATTGCAGTGACTTCCATCTCTCCCCACCTCCCACCCTTGCATTTCACAGCTTTAGACAAACACCGATCTATTTTTCTCTCTGTAGAGATTGGCCTGTTCTGAACATTCTCTATAAATGGAATTGTGTAGTATGTGTTCCTTATGATTATCCTTCCACTCAGCATAAGGTTTCAAAGTTCATTCAGGTTGTAGTATATATCAGTATGTCTCTCCTGTTTATGTTTTATATCAAAAATAGTTTTCTATGATATGGATAGAGCATGTTTCATTTACTCATTCTCCAGTAACATCATTTAGGTTGCTTCCCCCTTTGTGTTATTATGAATAATACTGCTATGATATTCATGTACATGTCTTTGTGTATATGTTTTTGTTTTCCTTGGGAGCTGCAAATAAATTTGTACTTACAAAAAAAATTAGAACAGCAACAAATAAACCCTGACATCCTAGTCCCAAAGGCTGTGCTCTTAGTGACTATGCACCATTATTCTGTATTTAATTTTCAAAATAAAATATGCAATGTTGACCCTCCCAAAAAGGACAATAAAAACTAATTAGAAATCATGGTGAAAAAGAGGCAGTAATAGAATATTCAGAATAAGAAAAATGTCTTCTACTAATATACTAAAACAATAAAAAGATATGAGAAAATTATAAACAACTGTCAATAGACTTTAAAACCTTAGATAAAATTGTCATATTCCAATGGGAAATAAGTCTAACTCACCAAAGCTGACTCAATAAGAAATTGGGGGGAAATGTTATACATAAAGTTAACATATGACCCAGCAATTTCAATCTTAGGTAGGATACTTTCTGAATGTCTCGGATATCTGACAGGATAGTACATCCATGTGGCTTTGACGTCAGCGTGGACAGTTATGTAAGTTTATGTACTTACTAGCTATGTAAGTTTCTTTATTTAACATGTTAAGTATCCACAATAAACCCTATGTGTACTAAGCAGTATGGATACAAAATCAGATGAGGCACCGCTCTTGTTAAAAGTTCATGGAATAGTCCACAGTCAGGCAAACTACAAAAGCTGGTGACCAACCTGGTTTTTTGTGTTCAATTGATTTTCAAGAAAGGTGTAAAAGAGATAATAATTTTCTTGTCTTTTCAACAAATGATGCTGGAACAATCGGATATTCACATGCAGAAAGTGAACTTCAATCCCCACCTTGCATAATATACAAAAATTAATTCAGAGTGGAACACAGACTTCAATAAAAATCCTAAAATATTAAATTCAACATTACAAAGACTTTTCTCTGGTTCAAAAGACTTTAAAATTCGGGCCTCCCTGGTGGCGCAGTGGTTAAGCGCTGCGCTGTGGAGCTGTTGGCAGCGGCGACGCGAGTTCGACCCCCGGCCAGGGAGAATCCCACATGGTGTGGCAGACCTCTCCTGCCTCACCCGCTGCTCCCCTCAGCAATGTATTTCTGATCTACCTGTTCTGCTACCCGCTCTGTCTCTGGTGAACCCTCTCGCCGCCCCACATCTCTGGCCTGTACCCTAGCTTGTATGTATAAAAAAAGAATGTATCTAATACCTAACATTAGTTTAAAAAAAAAAAGACTTTAAAATTCCCAAATCCAAATAAATATCCACACACAGACTGTGCAGACATGTTCTTTACAGCTTTCCTTATAAAAACTTGAAAGTTATCCAAACTTCCATGAACAGTGAATAGACCAATTATGGCATATCCATGCAATAGAATACTCAGCAATAGAAAGAAATGAACTGCATAAAAAACATGGATGAATCTCACAATAATTGTGGAAATATGTTGCCAGCACAAAAAAAAATAGACATGTAGACAAATGAAACAGGATAGAACACAGAAGTAAAGTCCAGCTTTTTTTAAAGTCCAGTAAATTGGGGCCTCCCTGGTGGCGCAGCGGTTAAGCGCAGCGCTGTGGAGCTGTCGGCAGCAGCGATGCGAGTTCGATGCCCGGCCAGAGGAATCCCACATGGTGCAGCAGACCTCTCCTGCCTCGCCCGCTGCTCCCCTCAGCAGTGTATTTCTGATCTGCCTGTTCTGCTCCCCGCTCTGTCTCTGGTGAACCCTCTCGCCACCCCACACCTCTGGTCTGTACCCCAGCTTGTATGTATAAATAAATAAATCTTTAAAGTCCAGTAAATTAATATTCAACAAGAGTTCCATGAATACCCGATGAAGAAAGGATTGTCTCTTCATAAACATTGCTGGGAAAACTGGAGAGACACAGACAGAATGATAAAACGGGACTCCTACCTTATGTCATGCACTAAACGTGAACTGGAAATGAATCAGACCTTACATGATAAAACTCCTTGAAGAAAACATAATGAAGAACTTCCTCAACATGGGTGATGATTTTTTTAGGCTATAACACTAAAAACATCAAAAAACAAAACCAAAATTTATCAGGTGAGATTACATCAAACTCAAAAGCTTCTGCACAGCAAAAGAAACAATAGAAAGAAAGAAAACATACAGAAAGGGAAAAAATTGCAAACTATATATTGAATAGGGAGCTAATATCCAAAATACATAAGGGCTCATAGAGCTTAGTAACATAAAAACAAATACAGAGAAACCAAAGTAAGAGTCAGATAAAGATATAGTCAAAAAGCAACCCTTGAGAGCTGACCACGCAACTGAAGCATTTGGGGGAGGTGGTGGGGTGTGAAAGGATAAGAACCAAGAGGGAAGGAAGCACAATGGCCTGTGCTGGAGGACTATGGGTGATTTGGTGGTGGGAGCACTATAGTGTCCATACCTGAGAGGGATGCAGCGGCAGAAAGACACAGGGCAGGTTCTCCATAATCCAGGCAGATGGGTCGAGGAGGAGTCTGGGAGCCCTTTTTGGCTTTTTGAAGCTTTTAGTGTTTTCTCCCCCATTTGTAGAGAGGCAGTCAGGTGCAGGGCAGGCAGGGGGCCAGGGGGCCAGGGGCCAGGAGGCCGCCTAGCCCCCAGCAAATCTTTATTCTCTTTGGGGTCTCTGCTGGTCCTCGCCTCACAGTCCTCTGTCACCACGCTCTGTTCTCTTCTGCTGCCGCTGCTGCTATATGCTCAGTGTCTTGGCCCAGGTGCACCCACTCACACATGCCCACACCTACTCCAGGTGCCGCCATCGGGCATGCGTGTAGGACTTCAGGGGTCGATCCTACACACTAATGGTGGGAGGGCAGAAAAACCTGCTAAGTTCATTTACCCTATAGAGGGTATCCTAATATCACCTCGATTAATAGAGTTAACATTTTTTATAAAATATGGGCAAAAGAACTAGATACGTTCCCCCCAAAAGAACATCAAAAAGACCAACAGGCACATGAAAAAAAATGCTCAACATCATTCATTGCTGGGGAAATGCAAATAAAAATCACAAGAAGGTCTCACCTCATATTTGTTAAATGGTTGTTAGCAAAAAACCAAGACATCAGGAGCTGGCAAGGGGGTGGTAAGAAGGAAGCTTTATGCATCACAGGATTCGCAAAAGTTCATGTTATCCCAATCACGTATAAAAGAGCTACACTTGTACCTATTTTCTCTCACAGGAAGAAACGTCGAAGCGCCTCACTTTTACGACAAATTTCGCGTTTACGACAAAAAGCCGCAAAGCAAAGCCAGGGGGCGGCCGCCGGGCTTTGCGGCAGCCATGAGAGAGGCGCCCACAGCGCGGCTACGCCTCGGGAAACTAAGCTGGGGGTTCTCAGTGGCAAGTGGCCTTCAAGGCTAAACTTCACCAGGAATTGGCATCCCCCTCGCCGGGGACTGACAGGCAGAACTGATGCCGCTGCGAGAAGAAAGGGCATAAATCAGGAGGGCCCAGAATAGAGAGAAGGGCCCCAAAGTGAAGTGGCAGGAACCGAGCACCAAGCACCAAGCACGTGCTGGAGACTTGTGCCCCGAGGGCCACGATGATGGCGGAACGACTTGAATTTTGAAAGGACATTAGGTTGGAACAGGTTTGTGGGCTGTTTTAAGAGCCTGTGAAGAACTGTAGCTTAGAAAAATGTGTGAAGCCAGGCAGCCCCTGGTGCTATCTTAAGCCTGGCACAGCCGCCAGGGGACATGACGAACTGTGACCTTGGGCGGGCGGACTTCCAGAAGGTGTAGGTGTTAACCAGCTGCCTGCCTGAGGGATTCAGATGACCCTGAGGTGTTACCAGATGCCCCTCCTCTCTGTCTCCTTCACCGTCGTCACCTCAACCTCTGTCACCCCGACATCCACACCCCATCCCCGTCATCACCACCTCCTGCCTCCTGTGTGCACGCTGTCACTACGCTCTGGTAAGTGAAACCTGCTTGTCGCGTGTCATTTCTGCCTTACAGAGACTGGGTTTATCAGCTCCGGGCTCCTTTCACTCTACGTTGGCATTGCTTTAGGTTTTATGTGTTACTAGGTATGATTTAGTAGGTTATTTGGGGGGGAAATAATAAATTTTGGGAATGTGTGTAAAATTTCCCATATAAATGAATTTTTTTTTGTTTTTGTTTTTTTATGCCATTCCGTTCCATTACCTGTGTCACAGGGACACTGCACTTTTGCATAGCTGGGGCAACCTGTCTCCTGTTGGGAATGTAAATTGGAAAAATGTAACTGGAAAACTTGGTGCTTTCTCAACAAATTAAAAATGCATCTGCTGACTGATCTAGCGAGCCCATTCCTGGGTATATAGGCAAAGGAAATGAAAACAGGATTTTGAAGAGCTGTGTGCACTCCTGTGTTTACTGGGGCAATCTTCACACAGTCAACATATGGAAACTATCCAAAACACCATCAGAGAATGATTGTGGTACATATACACAGTGGAATGTTATTCAGTCGTTAAAAGGAAGGAAATTTTGCCATTTATGACAGCACAAATGACAAAGTCATTGTGCTAAAAAAAGGCAGAGAAAGCCAAGTACTGGATGATGTCACTTTTATGTCAATTCTAGAAACATCGAATTGGTAAAATGAGTAAAATTGTGGTTTACAGGAGCTAGGAATGGGAGGGGATAATACTGATGTTTAAGGATATGAGTTGCAATGAGAATAAGACTTAAATATCTAACGCACAGCACAATGAATATAGGTAATAATATTATACTACAGTCTCCAAACTTGCTAAGAAATTAAAATGTAATTATCCCAGCCTCTATAAAAGAAAGATGATTAGGTATTGTGCTGAGATGCTAAATAACACTACAAATAACAGCAATCATATTACAATATAGACATTTATCCAGTTAGAACATTGTATGCCTGAAATTTTCACAATGCTGTCTATCAAATATTTTCAGTTAAAAAATTACATCAAATGAAAAGAACATACTTTATGATTGTACTTACACAAATTTTGAGAAAATGCAAACTAATGTAGAGTGACAGAAAGTAGATTAGTAGTTCCCTGGAAATGGGGAAGCTGAAGTGAGAGGTGGGAGGGAAGGATTGCCAAGGGGATATTTTTGACAGTTGATAGGTATTTTCATTATCTTGATTGCAGGTGATGGTTTTACATCCTTGAAATATATATAAATTATTGGTTTTTTGTTGTATCTGAATTGAACTTAATTTTTAAAATTTTTATTTTGGTGTTACATTTTGATCCCTCATATATGCATATGTTCCATTCACCTGCCACCAAACCACCCATGCCAATATCCCATCTACCTCCCTCCTTCATCCCCTTCTTCCTCCTGTTTCCTCTGGTAACCATTAAATTCTCTCACTAAATTCAAGATATACTTCTGCTGTATGTTGCCTGTGTATATATTTTTTTATATTCCAAGATAAGTAACACCATCTGATAGCTATATTTCACTGACTTATTTAACTTAACATAACCACCTCAAGTTCCACCTGTTTTGACGCATCTTTTTAAACAGCTGTGTACATTACATTTTGTATGTATTCATTTTCTTTATCTACTGGTCTCTTGGAGGGCACTTAGATGGTAAAACTGTTGTTACTTTTTACACTGAATGTATTACTTGTTTTACAGGCTTGAAATATTTGTCATAGTAAGTTTTCCCAGGTCAGAATATGCTCTATTATTTGCCTTGCTTTGGGGAGCTTCAATAAATTAGTATTTCAACATTTAACCCCTATGTTTTCCTTTTTAATTTATAGCTTAATTCTGTACTATTGTTTGTTTTCTTGTGAATTTGCTTTTTTTCCCGTGTCTGTGTCTATTACTGATATGAAAAAAGTTACTGATTTTTTAATATTTTATGAGTAACTGCTTGAATGACCACATGCTTTTTTAAAATTTCATTTATTTTTGCGTGTATGAACTGGGGTGTAGGCCAGAGGTATGGGGAGTGAGAGGATTCACCAGACACAGAGTGGGGAGCAGAACAGGTGGACCTACTGAAATACACTGCTCAGGAGAGCAGCAGCCAAGATAGGAAAGGTCTGTTGCGCCATGTGTGGGTTATTAGCACCCTGACCAGGGAGTGAGTTCAGGCCACAGCTGTGACAGTGTGATAGTGCTGAGACTTAACCAGGGAGGTCCTCAAATTCTTTTTTTTATTACTTCAAAACTGCAAGATTTTGTCCTCTCTACATGTACAACTACCTCAAGAGCTCATTTTTTTCTATTCCAATGGTTTTACAAATTATTTCATTTAGCTTTTTAAAATTGCACACTTGGAAGTTCATTAGAACTCACAGAATAATATTAATAACACTAATTGACAACAAACATGATTGTGAACGTTTCTTTTTGTACTTTTATTTTTTTTATTTTTTTTTAAAGATTTATTTATTTATACATACAGCTGGGGTACAGGCCAGAGGTGTGGGGTGGCGAGAGGCCTCACCAGAGACAGAGTAGGGAGCAGAACAGGCAGATCAGAAATACACTGCTGAGGGGAGCAGCGGGCGAGGCAGGAGAGGCCTGCCGCACCATGTGGGACTCTCCCCGGCCGGGCGTCGAACTCGCATCGCTGCTGCCGACAGCTCCACAGCCCAGTGCTCAACCGCTGTGCCACCAGGGAGGCCCTCTTTTTGTACTTTTAATGTAAATAACTTTGGCATATATGTTTAGAGTGATGTTTTAAGTAAAGGTGATGAGCTTTATTTAACTTCACAAATACAGAAGTGACTCTTTTGACCTTATTTCCTTTGATAAACAGATTTGAAAGCTAAAACTTTCAATTTTTTTCCAGAATCCTATTCATTGAGGCTTTTTTCATTTTCTAATATTGTTCTGTATTTTAAATATATTTTATTTGGATATACTTAAATATATTAATTAAATATTTAATTTTTACATTTTAATTAAATATTGTATTCCTATTGTTTTTTTAAGTAATGTACAGTGAACACATAATTAGCTTGCACAGAGGCACAAAATTGCTAGGTGGCAGAGCCAGGTAAGTATACACAGCTTTGTCAAATTCTGGATCTGTAAACTATCACTGTTCAAATAAAATCATTTTTCCCCACTGGATTTATTACTATATTGCAGTTGCTTTATTTGCATTATCTATTTTACCTGAAAGAATTAGCAAGGGCAGCCTAGCATGTATGCTGATACTTGCATACATCTTATCTATGTATTCTCCGGCTTTGCTACTTTTAGCTCTTGCTCTCTTGGAACAAATACTACATGTTACTATTAATGTAATCCTTTATGTTCCTTTCTGCAAAATGAGCTACCATTGTTGAGGGCAGCAATTTCAATATTTCAACATTTCAACCAATTTAAGCTGATTTGTCTTTTCTGGTCCCTTAGATTTTTGGCTCTGACCAGAGGTTCGAGTGCAGTATGAGGGCACCTCTACACTAAGCTCAGATTTCAAAGAATAAACAAATGTCAGAGTTAGAAAAAGCCTTAGAAACCAATATTCTCATTTTCCAGAATGGCAACGTTGAGGTCCAGATAGCCAAGCACACGATTACTTGGACTTTGAAAAGTTGGAGTGAGAACCCAGAGCTTGATCTGCACTCCAGTACCTTTTCTGAGATTCTGAACTCCACATTTTTCTCTACTTTCATTAAGAAGTCTATTTTAAGAGTTATACAAACTCTAAGTTATAACTGATTCTCAAGAGGATACTTGGAAACATTTTTTTAAAAGGCTTCTAAAATATATATACATTAAAATGCATGTGTACATGAAGGCACATCCCCTCCTGCTCTCTTAGCCCTATCCCACTCCCCCCACCCCAAACCTGAGATGGGAAGCCGTGGCTTCCATTATGGCTCTCTAACCCAGCACTGCACACAATCCTGGATCTCTTGGAAATTTGGCTTTCAGCTTCCGCCTTTCTAGACTCTACACCTTTTTTTCTAAGACTTGGAGCAGCAGTTTCCAAGCCTTCCAAGGGAAGGTGCAAATCTGCTTTTGTAGCCTGTTGCTTTAACTATAAAAGTCATTTCCTCTCTCATCTAAATTTCAGTTTTCAGATCTCAACTTTGAAGTAGGCACAAAATACGTCTTAAGTGGGGAGTACAGGTAAGAGACCAAAATCTCAGATAGAATAATGCACCATCTACTTTCTCAGTAATCTTACAGCTGCTCCCTTCCATTTTTGAGGTCAAGAGCTTTCCACCCTGCTTAAATGTATAACTGATTCTCTTTCCTCTTCTGTCCCTCCTATGTTTGCAAACATTTTTTTTCACCCCATTAAATTAACCATACAGCTTACATTGAAGCAATCTTTAAAAGAGAAAAATAAATGTGGAGGAAATATGATTGATCAGAATTCTCAGCACGGTCATAAAAATTTTGTTTTATTAAGTGTTGATTATTCTCATTGTCAATATTAAGGACCCTAAATTCTATAACCCTCTATTTGCTCCACAAAGGTTGACTATTTCTCAGGTGATTTTTACATCTCTTTTTTTTTTTTTAAAGATTTATTTATGTATACATACAAGCTGGGGTACAGGCCAGAGGTGTGGGGTGGCAAGAGGGTTCACCAGGGACAGAGCGGGGAGCAGAACAGGCAGATCAGAAATACACTACTGAGGGGAGCAGTGGGTGAGGCAGGAGAGGTCTGCCGCACCATGTGGGATTCTCCCCGGCCGGTTGTCGAACTCGCATCGCTGCTGCTGACAGCTCCACAGTGCAGTACCTAACGCTGCGCCACCAGGGAGGCCCTTACATCTCTTTTTTTCTAATTTGTAATTGTCTTGCCACTGAAGATTTTCCGAATGGGTTTTGGCAAAGTATGCATTGTAGATTATTTTTTGGCATGTAAATTATTTTGGGACAAAGGCAATAAAGATCCCGCAGGCTCTGGAGAAATATTTGCCTCTCCCTTAGCCACCTATGATTTTTAGATAGGGGAAGGCTTTCTTAATGAGAGTTATTACCAGAGGGGCCTCCCTAGTGGCTCAGGAGTTAAAGTCTCAGTGCTATCAAGCTATCCACAGCCGCCTGAGTTTAATCCCTGGCTAGGGAGCTAACCTGCATGGCACAGCAGACCTCTCCTGTCTCGCCTGCTGCTCCTGTTAGCAGTATATTTCAGCGCATCCACCTGTTCTGTTCCCCACTGTGTCTCTGGTGAATCCTTTCACCCCAGCACTTTGGCCTGCACCCAAGTTCTCGTTTGCATAAATAAATAAACTAGTTATTACCAGAAACAACTTTTGATGAACCATCTCTGTTGTAGGGCAAACATCTGATCATCAAACATTTACTTTTCCTATCATGCTGTGAATTGCACACTCCTCCTTTGAAGCCCCAGGTCACTCACGAATTCCTTTGTTCAGGATGGAATGCATACCTCATTTTACCTGTTGCTTCTCCTGTCAGTATGATTTCCCCATGAGTACAACAGTAGATTTGTTTTTCTCCTGTTAATCTGCTATGCAAATTTAAATCAGCAAGCCAAAAGTATCTTGAAGGGTATCAGAAAGTTTTTCTTCCCAACACTTTCTTCACTTATTTCTTACCTCCTTCTCTTGCCATCACTTAGCAAACCAGCTCCCTAGCTCCATGCATAGGGTACTTAGAAGACACTGAAAAGCTTCATCACCGTTATATACTTACAAAAAAGTCTAAAGTCACTGAATCAGCCACATCGCAAGTGGTGTTTCCTTTACCTTCATTATTTCTTCTCTTACTATGAATGTGACAGGTTCTGAAATCTACACCCAGATGTGTGTGTCCTGCCCTCAGAAACTAGGATAATGTCCTCTTGATGTAGTTAAGTATAAAAACTATTATATGTCTCCTCAGTAAGTCATATATATCCATCCAAATTTGTCTTTTTTAAAGAGAATAGGCTCCAAATGGAGTTGCTCATGTTAATCCCCACGTCATTGAACCAATTAATTTTAGTTTCAGTTCTCCTAGAAATGGAATCTTAAGTCCAAGCACCAAGAATTGTCTGAACAGTAGTTAGAAAATCTGCCAGACAAACCACTCCAATCCCCTAAAGAAAAATAATCCTGTAATAACCCAACAACTTTCCCCCCACCAACCAACAACTTTTTAACCTTACTGTAACTTCCTTATCCCTGTTCCTTTATGCTTATTACTGGATAAAACCAATGTTCATATGCAATGTTAGGTGTAAGGAATTGAATCATTTAATTGTATAAAACAGCTTGTTCCATTTTTTCAAACTGATTTCATAAAATACCCTTCCAAATTTCAGGATTTTTTTAAAAATTTATTTATACATACAAGCTGGGGTACAGGCCAGAGGCGTGGGGCGGTGAGAGGGTTCACCAGAGACAGAGTAGGGAGCAGAACAGGCAGATCAGAAATATACTGCTGAGGGGAGCAGCAGGTGAGGCAGGGGAGGTCTGCCGCGCCATGTGGGATTCTCCCCGGCCGGGCGTCGAACACGCATCACATCGTGCGCTGCCGACAGCTCCACAGCGCAGCGCTCAACCGCTGCGCCACCAGGGAGGCCCCAGGATTTTTTATGGAAAACTACAAGGGCTTACTGATTACACTGGTCAACAAATTTTTACGAAAGTCATATCACTGAAATAAAATTAGTCATTTCCTATCAATTTATATGTGCTCAACACAAATGTGACAGTAAAATTCTAATTTTGGCTCTAGTTTTTTTTTAATCTGCAATAAATTGATGTTTACATCACAAAATGCATGCCAATAGTAATAGGCCTATGGTTAATACCTGTAAAAAAACCAAGTCATAGACTATTTCTTAGATTTCTTCACTTGTCTCTTGTACAGCTGTTCAGGAGCATCCCTGGGGAGTGTCCAGCAGTAGTCAGCCAGCATTGTAGTGGGCCATTTTCCCTGGTATCTTTGTTCCATTGATGCGATATCTTGATGAAAACGTTCGCCATGTTCATCACTAACCACACCGCATTTTTCAGGGAAGAAATCCAGATGGGAATGAAGGAAGTGGATCTTTAGGGACATATTGCAGCCAAGTTTCTGATACCACATCAGCATGTCTTCTCCTAGTTCCTTGTAGTTTTCCGCCCTAACATTCCTTAGAAAGTTTGTAGACACTAGGCAAAAAGCATTCCATGCTTGTTTCGCACCAACCTGCAGCAGGTTGTTGAACCAGTCATCTCCATCTCAATGGAGATGGAGTGTTTGGGTAGACTATTCTCGGCTTCTTTTGCTTCGTAATTCTGCCAGAAAGAGGAGGAACCAAGCAGAAGTAACAGTCTTTTATGGGGTTGCTTGGCTCTCTCCACACCATGGGGACTGCAAACGACATTGATGGTCTTTTGCCATTGAACCACTGTGAAAGCTGTGTTGTACATGTAGCACAGCATATATGCGGGGCCCAAGGCTTGTCTTGGTCACCAACCTTGCATCTGAAGTCTCAAGATGATAAGCCTTCTTCACTTGAGAAGTGATACTTTTCTTCTGGTTGGCAAATATCACTTCCCCACAAATAGAGCAGAAATTGTCCACACTATTAACGCTCTTTCGAGGCATGACTCTTCGGTATTGCCTAAATGGATAAAATAATAACAGTTCTACGGAACAGTAGCTTAAACTGTCTCGCACAAAGTCTGAAATATTTTCAATGTTAAACCTTTCCGACAGGGCTTTGTATAGTGCACTGCTGACATTGGCTTACTTCAGCAGCCTGGCAGTAGTATTGCATTGCATCAAAAAATGATGCAGTCAACTCTGGATGATGTGTGCATGATGGTATTATGCAATGCGATGCAATATCACATCATTCTAGGCTGATTTAGGATGTTGTTGCAGTCCTACTGGATACATTTACACGGTGAAACATATAAAATGAATCATATGAAATATCTTCAAAACGAGAGCTAATAAAAATTTTTCAGGGTTATATTCATGTTCAGCATACCAAAATACTACAGATTAGGGCCTTTTTAAGTCAATAATGATCTCTCTGTTGACCAGTGTTAGGGACTTGAGTCCAATAATAAAGCAAGTCTCTGGCAGGCTTGTCTACACCTCTGATATCACTGGGGGTCAGGGCATGGCAAATACATTTGTGATGTTACTACTGAAAAATTTTTTTTTAAAGATTTGTTTATTTATGCATACAAGCTGGGGTACAGGCCAGAGGCGTGGGGCGGTGAGAGGGTTCACCAGAGACAGAGTGGGGAGCAGAACAGGCAGATCAGAAATACACTGCAGAGGGGAGCAGCGGGCGAGGCAGGAGAGGTCTGCTGCACCATGTGGGATTCTCCCTGGCCGGGTGTCGAACTCACATCGCACGCTGCCGGCAGCTCCACAGTGCAGCGCTAAACCGCTGCGCCACCAGGGATACCCGCTACTGAAGAATTTTAATCCTTTCTAAAATGAGCTGTGAATGCCCAGTTATGTTAATATGGAAGACAGAAATTTATCTCAGTTTGAGAGAAAAAAAAAACCTTTCAAAACAAAGTAACTGTGATGTTAAAGAAGGTCAACTCTATCAAACATTAAATCTGTATGACATTCAAGGAATCCCAGCAATATAACATTTCTAGAACAAGTTTTGCATAAGACATAATATACTCTTGAACACTAGAATTGTGTTCTTTAAAGCTTAGCTCTTTGAAATGCCTTTTACTACTTTATGCTAAATATTTAAATTTGCCTTTTTTAAAAAATAATATGTCTATGAAAAATGCTTCATATGAGTGGATTTTGTGCTGGAGAGGGAAAAAACAATCAAAAATATTTTCCAGAACAGATGTCAAATGCTCATAATCACTTTTTAAGTGATATCATTGAAAGAAGAAACTACGTATATTATTTAACCCAATGTGAAGTGGATTCTTAGAGGAAAGGGATCTGGAAAAGAATCATGAAAGGAAAGTTGGTATTCTCTCTTTTTTTAAAGATTTATTTTTATTTATTTATACATGCAAGAACTGAGGTATAGAGCAGAGTTGCTGGGGGTAAGAGGATTCACCAGAGACAAGAGTGAGGATCAGAATAGGCCAGACAGGAGAGCAGGTCTGCTGCACCATGTGGGTGCTCCTTGGCTGGCAATAGAAGTCATGCTGCAGTGGCTAGAGACAGCTTGATAGCATTGAGACTTTAACCCCTGCACCATCAGGTTTTTTTGTTGGAGCAGGGAAGGGCATTCCTGGCAAAGAATACACCTGAACAAGGATGTGGAAATGTAAAATAACCTGGAGACATTTTGAGGATTGCAAGCTCTAGGATATGGATCAGTAGAGGAATATGTTCCTTAATATATTAAGGTTGAGGGCCTCCCTGGTGGTGAGGCGGTTAAGAGCTGCGCTGTGGAGCTGTTGGCTGCCGTGGCGCAAGTTTGACGCCTGGCCAGGGGATTCCCACATGGCGTGGCAGACCTCTCCTGCCTCGCCCGCTGCTCCCCTCAGCAGTGTATTTCTGATCTGCCTGTTCTGCTCCCCACTCTGTCTCTGGTGAACCCTCTTGCTGCTCCACGCCTCTGGCCTGTACCCCAGCTTGTATGCATAAATAAATAAAATCTTAAAAAAAATTTAAAAAAATATACTGAGGTTGAGAAGGGTCTGATTCCTACGTAAGGGTTGGAGAAGTAATCATCGGTCAGTACATGGATGTTCACTAAGGTGTTAGGGGTTCCTAGGGCCATCCAAAAGGTTTCAAAACAAGGACACAGCATAACTATATTGTATCCATGGCTTTTATGCTATTGGCTTTGGCAGCAATATGGAGAATGGAATGGAAGGTTGTGACACTAATGGCAGAAAAGAACTAGGAAAATAGCACAGTAGTGTAGCATAGAAAAATAAGAAATGGTGGTGATGGAATGGGTGTAACTGAATAAATGGGGGGAGAAAAGTTGGAGACTAAGGTGAACCAGCTCTTTTGATGTGAGTTACTCATGAATGGGGGGACTGTTGGGGTGAGGTGGGAGAGGTTTGTCGAAAAGGAAGAGAGATAGAAGGAAGGAGTGGTTTCTGGGGAACGTTTATTCCATTTTAAGTTATGCTTTCAAATGACCAGAACATGTAGTTCTTTAGCTCAAGAAGGAAAGTGAAACAAAGAACTAAAATGCAGCTATGAAGAATGAATCTTGAGGATGAATGTGACTGGTGAGGGAGACTGTTACAGAGAGTGAAGAGGGAGCTCCAAGGAAAAACTGTTAGAAGCACTAATATTTATGAAGTGAGAAAGCCAAGTCCCCAAAAGAGGCAAAATGGATGGTTAGAGAAGTGAGAAGAGAAGCAGGAATGAATCATGAATTATTTTGTAGCCAACTGAACACCTTGCTCAACATTCTTTATCTGAGAATATCAGCTGTTTTACTGTTTCTAAGCCTTTATTTTCATGTTATCAATGAGTTCCTCTCAAAAGCCTACCCACTTCTGAGTCTAACTGGAATGCTTTGTCTTTTGTGACTATTTTCTTGATCACTCTTGGCCATGCTTTCTCTTGCCTGTTATCCTAAAAATCCCACTGTTATAAAATTGAATCCACTTATATCACTTAAGGCAGTCTTGATTTCTTAATTTCTTCTAAAGGAACAATAATAAAGCCATTACTTATCAGTGTAAATAACATTTTAATGAAAAAATTTGTCAAGTGAACAATTTAGTGAGAAAAGTAGCCATGTTTTACATTTTGTAAATGTATTTAATGCTTGACTTAGTAGAAGACAGCTGAATTATTATGACTACTTTTTGCAATCAATTTGTTGTGATGAACTGTTTGGTTGAGAAATTCAGCTTTACACAGATGTATAGTTGGAAAATAAAGGGGGCAAACTTTTAAGTCTTCTCAAAAAAACTATTGATACTTTTTCTTTTTTGGATACTATGCCAAAACTTAACAAGGGTTGTTTAGTAAAATTTCATTGTAATGTGGAATCTGAAACCATAATAATAAAAATTTAAACTTATTATATTAAATTTCACTGATCTGTATTTATTTTGGATAGTTTTTTTTTTTAAGATTTATTTATTTATACATACAAGCTGGGGTACAGGCCAGAGATGTGGGGCGGTGAGAGGGTTCACCAGAGACAGAGTGGGGAGCAGAACAGGCAGATTAGAAATACACTGCTGAGGGGAACAGCGGGCGAAGTGGGAGAGGTCTGCCACACCATGTGGGATTCTCCCCGGCTGGGTATTGAACTCGCTGCCAATAGCTCCACAGCGCAGCGCTCAACCGCTGCGCCACCAGGGAGGCCCTGGATAGTTTTTTTTAACCCAGCATGGTTTTTATAACATTACTCACAAACCTGTCATTTAGAACATATTGATTCACGAGTTATTCATGTCTTTGAAATGTTGACACATTTCATTATGCTATGTGTTATTATCTCTATCAATCTTATTAGAAGAGCCTTTTAAAATTGGGAAATTGTTAAGTTCACAGCAATAGATACCATTTTTCCAAATTCTCAGTTTTACTTAACAATCAGGCTTCATTAATTTTTGAGAAAATATCCTACCATCCTTCTCTGAATATGAATACTTTATAAATATGCCTTATCCTTTGTAGAAGTAAGAGGGAGGACTGGTTTACTTCCTATTTGTGTTTTCCTTTTAGCTTATAGGAAAGGTTCCTAGGCTTAGTATGTCCTCAACAAATAGTTGTGAATTTGAATGGAATTTCCTCCCCTGTAAATTTAACATCCATCACCTTAACCACTCAGCCACTGCATCACAGCCTTCCTTGTAAATTTAAACGGCATAAGATATCCATATATTCCAGTTTGTCTGAGACAATCCCCTTTATGATTATTCCTTTGGTCAACCATCCAATTTAAAATTTTACCCTTATAAGCAAGTAGTATTGCGTGTTGTATTAAAATAACTGAGAACCAGTTTGATAGGCTTTTATTTATTTTATTATTCAGGTTCCTAATTGAAAAAAAAATGATGTACTCTTGCTCTCAAGTGACTACAAACAGTGAAATCTTTCTGGTCTTGGGGCTGGAGGAAGAAATATTCAACACAGTTGCTCCAGCAGCCCGTTTGGTGTTCCCACCAATTAGTCATGAGCCATGCTACAAATTTCAAGATTGAGCAAGTCACCAGATTTCTAACCTGTAGGGTCATTAACAGTGTAAGAAATTATAGATTCAGAGTCTAGGAAATAGAGGCTGGATACTGTGTTTTCTGTTCAGAGTGGTATGAATGCACTCACTACAGAATTTCTGTTAGTATCCTTTGATACATATTTTCAAAATATTGTTTATTTTGTAGTCAGTGCTTTTTTTAAAAAAAATGATCTATTCTTTTGGCAGCAATGAGCTAAATGGGTCAAATGACATTCTGTCTTTCAAAAAACTAATGATGAAGATGTAACTTTCAAAAGTGTTAGCAATTCCCCATCCAAGCAGGTCATGATGACTAACCACGGGAAAACCAAAAGCATCTATTTCAAAAGTGAATGTTATTGTGAGATGAGTGTGCCTAGAGATCATGGCTTAACGTTGCAGGCACAGAAGGTGTGTTTACATGTCACTGTGTGAGCTGTGACTTTCCGTTTGGATCAAATGACTTCACTTCTGAATTTTGCTCGTTTGAAATCGCAGATTTTCTTGGAATCATCAAAAAGGGATGCAGTGGTTATGCGTTATTAGTTATATCATATGCTGTAAAAGAAAATCAGGCAATTACAAATAGTTCAATTTTTCTCCATAAAAATCATGAAATTAAAGTAAAACTCCTTAAATCTCATTTTGTCAAAATAAGCATCCCAAACCATTGTTACAGCCCTTTAAAACTAAGTTTAAATCTCTAACATTAAGAATAACATATTTGCTTAATACAGTGATAAAATGATTATATATATTTTGATAATCTTATAAACATGGTGAAAGCAGTGTTCCTCTTGAGAAATACACATTGAAGAAACATGCTGATTCTATCAGTTGTAGATATACAAAATTCATAATTGCATCCTACAAGAGCTGTGATAATCTACTAACTGATAGAATCAGTCATTATTTTATACATATTTTGTATATACGGGCATTAGAGTAACAACTTAATTTTGTTTTGCAAACTGGATGTTGTCATAAAAAATAATTCAGGTTCAGTATACTAGTATGTGTAGTCTCTCTTTCCTATTTATTATCAAATTTTAGAATTGCTTGAACCCTTAAAGAACTCCATAAGTCATTGTAAGTGCACACCTTAATATTGAACTTATTTGAAATAGTATTACTTGGAAGTACTAAATCAAGGTAGTTGATAAATGCTTTAAAGTTTTTTGACAAGTTGCAGTTACTTTCAGGAAGAATTACTTAGTAATTCCTTTTTACTAACACAAAGGAAGAAGTAAACTTTTTAAATAATGAAAGCTTAAATGGTACAAGACCTTATTTTGAAGTTAGATAATAAATCTTTGGAATATTTTTAATATCTTTCGATTATGCTTAAACTTTCATTTGGAGAAAATTATTCTACATGACAAAACAGAATGAAATTCGAAAGAATTTAAATTTGACAAAGCACTCAAAAGAATCATCGAGATAATTTGTTGGACAAATTTGTGTTTGATAAAACATTTATTGAATAAATATACTCTGAATGGAGACAAAAAGTTGCTGTAGAAATATTTTGACTACCATATTAGTGCATTTTAATATAATTCAAATAAAATTGAAAATATTCTCCTTTTAGAATTTTTTAAAAATCTGAACAGGCACTGTGGTGACTGTAGAGAGGGTATTTTCATAATTCAAAATAGTATGAAAATAGAAGAAATGAATTGAAGATGTCAACAATTTCAAATATACTAACAATAAAATACAACTAAAGATTTCAAATAGGGCCTCCCCTGTGGTGCAGCAGTTAAGCGCTGCGCTGTGGAGCTGTCGGCAGCAGCATGCGAGTTTGACGCCCTGCCGGGGAGAATCCCACATGGCGCGGCAGACCTCTCCTGCCTCGCCCGCTGCTCCCCTCAGCAGTGTATTTCTGATCTGCCTGTTCTGCTCCCCATTCTGTCTCTGGTGAACCCTCTCACCGCCCCCTGCCTCTGGCCTGTACCCCAACTTGTATGTATAAATAAATAAAATCTTTAAAAAAAAAGAATTTGGGGGCAGCACAAACATTTATAGCAGAATCCATTTCATATTAATTTTTCTGTGACAAGATAGCATGTTTTCTTTTTTTCCATTATTATATCCTAGATATACTTCTGCCACTCTTTTATTTTAAAGAATCATTTCTTTTACTGGTCTGTTTGCTGGTCCTTGAACCAGTAGCATAGTCTTCCTAACCTTGCTATCTTTAAGTTCCTCAGCCTTTTTGTTATTTTTCAACAATACCCGGGCTGTGGTGAGTCCTTTGTATTTTCACAAAAATTTTAATCATGCTTTTTTCTATTAGCACCAATTAAAGCACACATTTCTGGGATTTTTAAAATACCGTGTTTCTTCTAATCAAGAACATAAATAGAAATCCTTTCATTTATTTAGATCCTATTATTTCTTTGGCAATATTTTATAGTTTCCATAACAGAGGTTTTGCACATCATTTAAAAAATTATTTCTAGGTGTTATCTTTTCAGTAAAATTTAAGTTTTTTACATTAAAATTTTTTTCTCAGTGTTGCTAGTATTAGAAAATGATTGAGTCACATATGGTCATTCTTTCTAGCAACCTGTGCTTATTAATCCTAATTCTCTGGGACCTTTTACATACATAATTACGCCCCTTTGGTATTTCTTATCATCTTAAATTCCAAATTAAATACCATCTTCTTCTTCCATTTCAAAATATGAGATCTACTTCTCCTCTGAACACATTATACTAACAATAACTAAAACATATGACATTCCCTGTGCCAGATACTATTTAAGTGCTTTAAATGTGATATCTCATTTTTTTTTAAAGATTTATTTATACATACAGCTGGGGTACAGGCCAGAGGTGTGGAGTGGCGAGAGGCTTCACCAGAGACAGAGTGGGGAGCAGAATAGGCAGATCAGAAATACACTGCTGAGGAGAGCAGTGGGCGAGGCAGGAGGGGTCTGCTGCACCATGTCGGATTCTCCCCGGCCGGGCGTCGAACCTGCGTCGCCGCTGCCGACAGCTCCACAGCGCAGCGCTTAACCGCTGCGCCACCAGGGAGGCCCATGTGCTATCTCATTTAATGCTTCTAACCACCAGTGAGGTACATGTTGTTCTTATTACTCTTGAGTCATGGTGAGGTTAAATAAACTTGCCAAAGTTTATGTAATTACTCACTAGAAATTCAGGATTTTAATCTGGACTATTTGTTTCTAGAAACTGCCACCACAACATAACACGTCTCAAGGCAATAGCTGATATTTATTTTCCATTTCCATTTTCACTCATACAGTTTAGAACTTCTCATCTCTGAACGGTAATTTTTTTTTTTCAGCACTCAGCTGTTTGCTAGCAGAGGGACTATAGGACACTTAACCTGCCAGGCTAATACACAAAGGAAATTTCTTTAAATATATGTCTAGATGGCAGTATCCAAAACATAAAAACTAAAGGCTCGGGGTAATTTAACAAAGAAGTATAAAACAAAGAGTAAATATGAGAACTTCTCCTTTTCAAGGAATCTGTAGTAATAAATAATGCATTAGTAACAGTCATGTTGATCAACCTAATCCCCCAAGAAACTTCACAAAATGGCAACCATAGAAAACTGAGCACAGGATAAACTGTAATAGGTGTGTATGTTGTGTAATAAATAAACAAATGATAACGCCATGGGCCAGCCAAGACGAGTTTACGGTAGACTGTTTTGCTTTTGGCAGTCAGTAGCCTTTGATGGAAAAATGTCTGTATGTGCCAGGAAAGAACTATACAGAGCATATGGTTCACTGATCCCGGATACATTTTTTTTAAAAAATCATGTGTTTCAAGTGATCTGTGAAATTACTAACACTTAACATCTCTTCACAGATCAATATAACATGAAAATTAGTTAAAAGAAAATCCCTGAGAGGAGAGAGGAGGGAAGATGACAGGGTAGTGGCACTGCAGTTTTGGTGGCGTGAGTGAGCATATGGGGGTATGAAGTCATCCTCCCCAGTTGTACATATATATGTTGACTAGTGTCAGATCAATAAAACTTAAAAAAATACCTCAGTTTCAGTGTAAAGTTTAATCTCATACTTAATTTCCAGTTGAGTTCAATGCTTTCATACTACATTTTAATATAATTTTTTCATATATTTTTTTAAGATTTATTTATTTTTATTATTATTTTTTAAAGATTTATTTTTTTTTTATTTATACATGCAAGTTGGGGTACAGGCCAGAGGCGCGGGACGGCGAGAGGGTTCACCAGAGACAGAGTGGGGAGCAGAACAGGCAGATCAGAAGTACACTGCTGAGGGGAGCAGCGGGCAAGGCAGGAGAGGTCTGCCACGCCATGTGGGATTCTCCCCGGCCGGGCGTCGAACTCGCGTCGCCGCTGCCAACAGCTCCACAGTGCAGCGCTTAACCGCTGCGCCACCGGGGAGGCCCTAAGATTTATTTATTTATGCATACAAGCTGGGGTACAGGCCAGAGGCGTGGGGCGGCGAGAAGGTTCACCAGAGACAGAGTGGGGAGCAGAACAGGCAGTTGAACAGAAATACACTGCTGAGGGGAGCAGCGGGCGAGGCAGGAGAGGTCTGCCATGCCATGCAGGATTCTCCCCAGCCAGGCGTCGAACTCGTGTCACCGCTGCCAACAGCTCCACAGCGCAGCGCTTAACCGCTGCACCACCAGGGAGGCCCAGTTTTTTCATCTTTCATATGGACTTTTTGAGAACCATTTATTTGAATAACATTATATCATTATAACTAACTTTATTGAAGATAATTTTTATTCAAAGGAAAGTAGAGTGACAGAGGGATGACTTTTCTGAGGGGGTTTTGGCTTCCTTGCTAATAGAAGTAATTTGAATAGGGACACAGATGGAAGGAGTCAAGGGTGACGGTCATTTCTTGTTTGGCTTGCATCTCTTGCTTTCCTTACATTTTAAATTTCCATGTAATTGAAGACCACATGACTTTCTGACCCTTAGTTCCCACGGTCATGTGAAGTTGTTCTCCCAGTGGTCATTCCTTCACCTTGGAGGTAGCCACTTCAAGAAGCAGCTTCCCTCCCTGCCTACCAAATAGAGCCTGAAGATGAGACCAGATGGGACTGGGCCCGTCTGCTAGGAGAGGTGAAGCTCGGCTGTGCTAGTGTACCCAAGGAACGGACGTGAGATCGGTTCTGCAAGTGTTGGAACAGGTACAAACTAAAACCAACAACTGAGAGTGGAGCGACTTCTTCAGGAACTAGAAACAGAGAGCAACTAGTTGGTTCTGGCGTCTCTGGACTTTCAGTCTTCCTCCAGCGCCCCCTATTGGCAGATAAGATAAGAACTCCCTGGCAAAGCAGAAATGTGGTTTGAGAGTCTTAGCTTGAGCATCTTAGAGCCAGTGCAGACAGGTTGTGGGAATCCAAGAGACACAGAACAACTAGCATTTGAAACACAGAATCTTGCAGGTGTCTGGGCTCATGAAGGGGTAAAAAGAAGAAGTAATCTTCTAGAAGGAGAATCAGATTAGGAAGTGTCAGAGAAGGACACGGGAGGTTTTTAACAGTGTTAAAACATGGAAGATTGTTAGTTTCACAATTGAAATTTGGCTAAAAAGGCTTTTGTGAAGAGTCAGTGAAACACTCTAACTTATAAGAAAGTGGACACAGTACATGTTGATTACCTTTTCAGAAACTTTGACTACAAAAAAAAGGAGTGAGATCAAATAATCTACAAAGATGGCAGGGTTAAGAAAAAGTGATGGGGGCCTCCCTGGTGGCACAGCAGTTAGGCGCTGCACTGTGGAGCTGTCAGCAGCCCTGCTGGGGAGTTTCCCACATGGCGCGGCAGACCTCTCCTGCCTCACCCGCTGCTCCCCTCAGCAGTGTGTTTCCCTCAATCTGCCTGTTCTGCTTCCTACTCTGTCTCTGGTGAACCCTCTTGCCTCCCCACACTCTGGTCTGTACCCCAGCCTGTATGCATAAATAAATAAATCTTCTTAAAGAAAAGAAAAAGTGATGGGGAGGGGTCTGGGGTAAAAGAGAACTAATAGAGCATTTCCTTGGCAAAGAAGAAATGCTTTCTTAAAGATGGAAAAGAAGGAGTGAAGTTATAGAAAAAAGTTATGTGCAAAAGAAGGACGTAGACAGCACATTTATATAATTTTGACCAAATCATTAAAAGAAGTGATTGGGTGCTTTGCTGAGATTGACTGTAGTTAGAATGGGACTGGAACCTGGGGGAATGGTTGGGATCACTTTGTGTGTGAAGTTTAATGGAGGCAAGAAAATTCCATACTTGAGACTGTGAGGAGCTAACAAAATGGTGTCTACAAAAAATCTGAACCAGGGCCTCCCTGGTGGCGCAGCGGTTAAGCGCTGCACTGTGGAGCTGTCGGCAGCGGCGATGCGAGTTCGACGCCCGGCCAGGGAGAATCCCACATGGTGCGGCAGACCTCTCCTGCCTCGCCTGCTGCTCTCCTCAGCAGTGTATTTCTGATATGCCTGTTCTGCTCCCTACTCTGTCTCCGGCGAAGTCTCTCGCCACTCCACACCTCTGGCCTGTACCCCAGCTATATGTATAAATAAGTAGATCTTTAAAAAAAAATCTGAACCAAATAGAAGCAAGAATTATGTACATTTTGGGGTGCATGTGTGTGAAAGACTCTTGACTCTTTTAATTTTGCTTCTGTAGCCAAGGGTTTTTGAGCTCAGTTGCTACTGACATTTTGGGCCAGATGGTTTGTCCACTGGGGGCAAATTGTACATTGCAGGGTGTTTAGCTGCATCTAAGGCCACTACTTACTAGATGCAGTGCCAGTAGCAAAATCCACCCCCCCATCATGACACTCAAACTGTCCCCAGACTTTGTCAAATGTCCTGTGAATGCAAAATTACCCTGATTAAGACTCCCTTCTCTAGCTCCATGGTATCAATAGAGGCTCTGCTGATTTCTTTCTTTCTTTTTTTTTTTTTTTAATTTATACATACAAGCTGGGGTACAGGCCAGAGGCATGGGGCGGCGAGAGGGTTCACCAGAGACAGAGTGGGGTGCAGAACAGGCAGATCAGAGGTACACCGCTGAGGGGAGCAGCGGGTGAGGCAGGAGAGGTCTGCCACACCATGTGGGATTCTCCCCGGCCGGGCATCGAACTCGCGTCGCCGCTGCCGACAGCTCCACAGCGCAGCGCTCAACCGCTGTGCCACCGGGGAGGCCCAGGCTCTGCTGATTTCTTTGGTCCCACCAATAGCCCTCAATAGTCTTTCTTCACAGCGTCTTGTCCTTCACCCCCCAAATCCTGTTGGCGCAGCACGTCTGATATGTTCAAATAGATTTTTTTTTTTTTTGGCATACAAGCTGGGGTACAGGCCAGAGGTGTGGGGCGGCGAGAGGGTTCACCAGAGACAGAGTGGGGAGCAGAACAGGCAGATCAGAAATACACTGCAGAGGGGAGCAGCGGGCGAGGCAGGAGAGGTCTGCCACACCATGTGGGATTCTCCCTGGCCAGGCGTCGAACTCGCATCGCTGCTGCCGACAACTCCACAGTGCAGCACTTAACCGCTGCGCCACCAGGGAGGCCTCAAATAGATTTTTAATACAATTTGTCCTTTCTAGTAGTTCTCTGTGGGAGTTATATTCTGTGAGAAACTCAATTCCAAAGAGCTCTTAGAAAATAATTCAGTGATTTAATTCTTCTATTTTTCCTTCATTCTTTCTCATGGGCTGATTAGTAAATTCCACCCAATGGGTCAAATCCAGCTCTATCCTGTCTGGGAAATATCAAGTCTTGTTATTGCACAGTCACACCATCGTTTGCCTGTTGTCTGTGCTTGTTTCTGCTCATCTCTAAGGCTGTTGAGGGGTCCCACAGAGATCTCAAGCACTTGGGTCACAGTTTTCACCTGCTCTAGATCTTGAACTCTATAAAGGTTGGCACCAAGAACTCTAGTGTCTAATACTTTACAGCTGAATTACTGTATGTTTTAATTTCCTTATACTTATTTAAAAATATAAATCAAACTCAATCATCTTTCAAGTGACTCAGTGAAAGATGTTACTGTATTTCTCTGTATTGTGTATTGTTTAAGTCAAAAGGTGTGATGTGCTAAAGAGTACTGGCAAAAGGTTTAATTTTAAGCATTGAGAGTCAATTCCTGGCTGTACCTATTAGTTTAGTTTTTTTTTTTTCAGTCATACACTGCACCTTTCACTACCTGTATTGCAAAAAACAATGTGTCATTTGTCATAGGGAGAATAGGACAAAGTCAAGAAATGCTTTGCTACAAACTAGTAATTTCTACAGATTTTAAAAACAGTATGTTTATTAAAGGTGGTCATTTACCTCATCTTCTTATTTTTTTTAAAGATTTATTTATTTATGCATGTAAGAGCTGGGGTATAGGCCAGAGGTATGTGGGTGTGAGAGAATTCAACAGAGACAGAGTGGGGAGCAGAACAGGCAGATTGGCTGAAGTGCACTGTTGAGGGGAGCCGCAGACAAGACAGAAGTCTGCTGCACCATGTGGGTCAGCTCCTTGGCTTGGGATCCAACTCAGGCCCTAGTGTCTGGAGATTGCTTGGTAACACTGAGACTTTAACCCCTGTGCCACCAGGGAGGCTCTGTTTCCACTTTAAAATCATACCCATTTATTTGTGATTTATTTTAATGATCTTTAATGATGAATATCATTAGTGGAATGTTATCCTGAACTCATTTCCCATCTTGAATATTAATGGCTGTGTATGTGTCATTACATAAATTCTGTGACGAAATCACATTTACCATACTATAACTGTTAACAGTTTTTAAACAAAATTTATTGAAACTCTGAAATGGTGTTATTTTATGATTTTTAGTTCACTACACCTGGGTAGTATCTATTATTTATTTCCATGTCTCCTGGGAGCTCTTGGTAATCTTTAATGATTTACATCCCAGGGTTTCCTTTGCAAAAAAAAATTAGTTAAGAAACTAAAGGGTTTGTTTTTCAAAAGAATGATTATACTAACTAGAAAGCATGCTTTGCTTTATTGACCTTAATGTATCTTGCATCGTTCCAACATCTGGATTTCATTTATTAGTAAGGCAGGATAAGATAGATCTGGAACAAATGAAGTGAAATCAGTTATAATGATCATTATCTGATTTTTTTGGACGAAAATTTCCCTCCAAGTCATCCTCTATCATGTTTGACTTTGAATGTGTACCTCATAGAAATAAAGGTTACAGTGACCTGATCTACTCTTCTCCTCCCTCTGACTTAAAAAAGAAAAAACTACTAGTGAAAAATGTTGAATTAAGAGGCATAAACTTGCTTGTGCATTGGCTCAGTTGGATTTCACATATATTTATAAAATTGCCTGCCTTTATTAGTACACTTTATTTCTCCAAAAAAAGAATGTGTTTGGTCAAGATTTTACTACTTTTCAAATCAATTATATAAATTCAGATGATGAACTTTTTTTTTTTATAATAATCTTTTTTTTTGTTAAAGATTTTTTTTATTTTATTTATACATACAAGCTGGGGTACAGGCCAGAGGCGTAGGGCGGCGAGAGGGTTCACCAGAGACAGAGTGGGGAGCAGAACAGGCAGATCAGAAGTACACTGCTGAGGGGAGCAGCGGGCGAGGCAGGAGAGGTCTGCCCCACCATGTGGGATTCTCCCCGGCCGGGCGTCGAACTCGCGTCGCCGCCGACAGCTCCACAGCCCAGCGCTCAACCGCTGCGCCACCGGGGAGGCCCCAGATGATGAACTTTTAAAATGCATTCATAAATGAGACAGATCAGAAAGAATGTATTTGAAGTATCTTACGCGTACATTAAAATTTCCTATAATGATTGCATAACATTACATTTTAAAATTGTCAGTCTGTGTGAATGTTCATGCATGATTATGTATGCCTATCAAAAAGTTTTTCTTAATTTTCTTTTCTGTATTTCTTAAGATAGCTGGCATAATAGATGACTTTCTCAATACCTTGATTTAAAAAAAATTACCTTTCAATTAACGGTGGAAAAAGGTTTTTCAAAGACATTTAAGTTATTTTAGAGATTTTTTATATATGGTGACCCTATTTCCAGCAATCCTAATCATTATGAGTGTCACTGCTAAAAAGGAAGAACAAGATAGTCATGGCAAGAGTAGAGCTAGAAATATGTAAAGAGACCGAGAAGTTAGACTGTAGATGATAGAACAACCTCTGCAGTCAGAGCTCTTGCATGCTGCCTTAATTATCCAGTTTGGAAAGACAGAAAATGGAAGGAAGTACTGTCTCTAGAGAGATTTAAGGTAAGATTTGGCAAAGTGCTAGAAACAGCTTGCAGGAAAATCCTCTGAATATGGGGAAATAGCTGAGTGGCCTCCAAGTAACTTATTCCTTGTACTCTGTTGTGGTAGAAGGTCTGGAACTCTGACATACTATTTGGCTTTCCTGTGTGACCTCAGGCAATTTGCTTGACCTGGCTGCCAGTTTCCCCCTCCCCAAAGTTTAAAAGATGCCACTTTTTTGGTGTGTTTGCAGGCACCTCAGCATTTTCATCAACGATGGAAAAAGTATTACTCCTTGTCACTCTATTCAACAAGGTTTGAATTCTGGAAACGAAGGTTCCAAACCAGGTATAATAGGTTAACTTAAGTCCGTGTTTACTCTGTTTTCATTTAATTAGGTTTAGTACAACTTCATTCCATGTGTATTTTCTGAGTAGCTCTAATTGCTTCCAAAAACTTAAAATCTTGTGTCTCTAGAACTTGGTTCCCTGGCCCTGTTAGAAGGTACTGGGCTCCCCCTGCTTGACGGACAGAGAAAGAATATCCCATGCCTCTATCTGGTTCAGCATTCCATTACATCTGGATGTGAAGTAGAGTGGAAAAACAGAGATAGTGCAGCCAATCCATCAGCAAAAATTTTTGAGCTTCTTGTAGATTCAAGGCACGTTTCTAAATAGTGGGGAATTCAGTCTGAAAATAGATTCCTGGCCATGCACCTGGAGAACCTGGACCTCATTTTATAGTTCCTGTGAGAAATCTGTAATATAGTGTATGGAAAAGTGTTCTTAGTCAAAAAAAAAAAAAGTGTTAAATCTCTACTACTACTAACAAAAAAAGTAAATCACGTGCCTCCTGAATTCTGGCAGAGCTGGGTGTCAACTTACCTCATCAACTCTCCACAGTGACCTTCTTTTTTCACTGACAAGGAAACTGAGGCATAGAGAGACTTGGTCACAGCAGGTGGGTGGCAGAACCAGGACACCATCCCAGTTTTGTCTGAGTCTCTGATTCCAAAGACATCTGAGGGGTAATGTGAGCCTGTCACAGGACATCTGCTTTTGAAAATCGCTGGTGACCTTTTTACTCTCTCTTTGCTCAGATATTGCCGGCCCCCTCACTGATGATTAGCGATTTTCTGGGAAATTTCTCACCTCAGTGGGAAGCCTGTTGCATTGACCTGTAATGAAAACCTGTTTCCTTCTAGAAACCCTCAGCAAAGGCATATATGTTTTTATCCAGAAGAGACTATCTTAGCAAAGGGAAGGCCCAAAGGAGAGATTGATTAAGCAGTGACTATGTGCCAGGCACTTGTTTAAAAAAAGGGGGGGGGTATTTAAAAACAGCTCATCTATTGCCCAGAGCAACTTCAAAGGAGGAGAACACCAGGGTTCAGGAAAGACAAATGACACGGCAAGGCTCTGCACAGAACAGCAGTGTGGAGGTTTGAACTCATGTCCAGCCGCTGCCTCTCCCCACTGACTGAGCTGCCTCTGACAAGGATGATCTTACAGTTCCTTGTATGGTCAATTATTTTATGATATACCCAGTACTGACAACCACTACATTGCAACAACATGAAGCAGGTCTCTGCTCAAATATCAATCAGTTCCTCAGAGCAGAGAGCTTTCCCTGAGGTAACCACCTTGCCCACCCCATTCCTACAGCTTTATTTTCTTCTTAGCATATACATTGCAATCTGACAAAACATAGGCTTATTTGTCTTTATTGTCTTAGTCCTTTGTACTGGAATATGCACTATTGGGCCCCAGCTCCTCTCATTTGTTGATTTCCATATTGCTCATGTCTAGAACAGACCCTGAAAGAAATAACAAACATTTGTTAAATGAGTGTGTGAGTTAAAGCAGGTTTTCTAAGGCAGGGCACATAGCAAGCCCGTGATAAATTGACAGCACAGGGTGGTTTCATGTGAAAAATGTCACTTTCGTATATTAGCTTAATAGGTTAAAAGTGATTACTTTTTTAACAAACTACTACCAATATCTGGAAGTCTGATTATAGAACTTAGGCTACCTAAGGGTGAGGATGTGGTGGAGAGTGGGGTGTGCAAGTGGACTAGCTTGAAGGACTGTGGGTGCCTCCGTGCTGTGGTTACATACATCTGAAGAGGTGTGAATCTGTGCCTCTAAATCACATACAAAGTTGTAAACCAATGGTAACAATAGAAAAAATCTAAAACTTGACTCCACTGTGATAAGGCTTTGCTAAGGAACCCATTAAGGTTTTTTACTTTACTTATTAGCTCTTCCTAATACAACCATGGTTTTTGATACTTTTTGTTGTAAGTGTAATTATTTATTATTTTTTAAAAGATTTTATTTATGTATGCATATAAGCTGGTACAGACCACAGGCATGGGGTGGCGAGAGGGTTCACTAGAGACAGAGTGGGGAGCAGAACAGGCAAATTGACTGAAACACACTGCTAAGGGGAGCAGCAGGTGGGCGAGGCAGGAGAGGTCTGCCGCACCATGTGGGAATCTCCCTGGCTGGGGGCTGAAGTAAGAAGGAGGGTGGAAAAATTGATAAATATTGGAATGCTCTGAAGAGAACTAAATTTCTGATCATTTCTATAGATACCTCAGAATGCAGAAAAATAATATATTAATTGACCTCTTTTTTCCCTACTTTTCTTTTTTTGAATACCCTTTGGTTTCCTCTCTATAGACAACCTTGTATTATCATTGTTTACATTAACTTATGCCATGATTAATTAGTATTGGTTTTGTTATTTTTTTTAAAGATTTATTTATTTATGCATGCAAGAACTGGGGTCTAGGGCAAAGGTGCGGGGGTGAGAGGATTCACCAGAGATAGAGTGGGGAGCAGAACAGGAAGATTTACTGAGATACACTGCTGAGGGGAGCAGTGGGCAAGACAGGAGAGGTCTGCTGCGCCATGTGGGTCAGCTCCCTGGCCAAGGATTGAACTCATGCTGCAGTGGCTGGTGATAGCTTGATAGCACTGACACTTTAACCCCTGTGCCACCAGGGAAGCCTGGTTTATGTTATTGATAGTTGGGTTGCAGGCAGTGTGCAACTTCTTTCTCATATAGATGTAATCACTGCAGTGCAGCTGCAATTTTGTTTCCACAAACAATAATTCTGATAAATTCTGTTTTTATTGATAGCCATAAGTAATGTATGGTGCATTTGTAATTGTATGTACTATATTTGTTAACATATTCCTGAAAGGAGAGACTTTTGCATGTGGCTAGGCAGCAATAAGAAGTGAATTATTCACTGGCAATTTATATGTTTGGTGACTGGAACAATGTCCCACAGACAAGTTTCTGGTGCTGTACGTTTTGTACTCACATGCTTACTGTGCCAGCACCACGGCATTGGTCCATGCTACCAAAAGACCACCAGTCCTGCCCATTAGTGTTTCCGCACCAGGCGTGACCAGAGACCGGAAGCTCTTCCCTGTGCGAGCAGTGCAGCTGGCATCGCTGTCCCTGAATGTGGTTGTGAGCCACATAAATATATTCCATTAACGCAAGCAGAACAAATACTCAGCTCATCTTCCCCTTGGATGGATGCCAGCAGTGCTTCAGGTACTCTACCACCATATGAAGGGGAAGTGGAGGGGAAAAAAGACAGCAATCAAGTACATTTGAACTTTGGTGACTCTTACAAAGGCATGTGAACTTGTGGACAGTTCACTGGTGCTCCTTCCGGGCCCTTGGGGGCATCCTGGGAAGGAGGGTCCATGAGCTCTCAGCTTCATTATCTCCATAATGGATTTCCCAACAGTTTGCCCCTTTCTAAAACATCTCAGCTTCATTAGCCTTCCTCTGTGTTTTCTATCGACCTGGCGATTTTGTTATTGCTCTTTTCTGCTTTTCAGTCATCTTCTTACCATTTGTATCTCAGCTCAGGGTGGCTTTTTCTCATGTGGTTTCTTCTGTAATTTGCTTCCAACACTCTCTGCCCTATCATCCTGCTCCTCTCTTTTTAACACTCATTTCTCTCTGAAGTCTGTTTTGTTTCCTTATTGATTTTCTGACTTCTCTAGTAAAACTGGGCTCCGAGAGAGCAAGAGTTTGACCCAAGATACCCATAGCTGCCTCACCTGACTGACAAGAGCTCCTGGCAGGCATTCATTCGAATGACTTTTGAATGAATGAATGAATCAACTCTGAACTTGAATATGCATGAATATCTTTTTAATTAGAGCACAGATATATTTTATGATTTTGCAGTTTATTTCCACTCTAATCACCTGTCCTGGGGGACTGGTAGAAAAGCCAATCTCAGGTCTGGTTAGTGTTGTAATTCAACAAAGCAGTGGGTCATTAGGCACTTGTCTTCACTCGTCTCTGAACTCTCCATGATGTTAGCCAGGAGTTAGGTACGTCACTGCAGCTTCCAAGATTTGCATGTGACCAAAGAATGTCACAGGGGTTGGCAGCCCTGTTCTTGGTGTCCAGCCTCTGGCACCCATGTCCTGAGGCCTTGCCGTTGCTTCCCTGACAGTAGCCTAATAGTCTTTACTACTTGAGATACCCACAGACTGCTGGACCCTCCCGTCAGGACTAAGCCCCTTTTTCACTTTTCTCAAGGGAGTTCTTGTTTTCCTCTTCTTTGAGACACCTTGCAAAATCATTTCAGGGAGTTTAGGACTCAACAAACTTGGAATTGCTGTCACCACCTTCTAGTTCTGCTCAGCAACCATCCCTGAGTTAACAAAATTATAAGGGTCTGACGATTTTCTTGGAATAGGAAGAAGGATGAAATCTAAAGAATAAATTAAATCATCCAAAATTTAAAAATTATCCTGTCACACACATTTTATCAGTTTTGTATGTTGAAGAGGAAACTAACCAGCGGTTTAGCTGTCTGTATACTGTGCCTCCCTGTTACGGAATTGTGTCCCCTTAAATTCATATGTTGAAGCCTCCTTCTCAGCATATCAGAATATGACTGTATTTGGAATAAGTTCTTAAAAGGTAATTAAGTTAAGATGAGGTCATTCAAGTAAGTCTTAATCCTATTGATTGGTGTTCTTAGAAAAGATTAGGAAACAGATAGGTACAGAGCAGAGTGTAAAGACACAGGGAGAGGGCAGCCATCTATAAGTCAAGGAGAGAGGTCTCAAAAAATCCTGCCGACCCCGGTCTCAGACTTCTGGCCTCCAGAATGGTAAGAAAATGAATTTCGGTTCTTTTTGGCGCTCAGTTTGTAGGACTCTGCAGTGAGGCGCTGGCAGAAGTTGCTAGTGGGCATCTCCTTGGTGCTGCTCACCTCCATGAAGGAACTGGAGTTGCAGCAGTGATAGTTTCTTCCTAAATCATGTTCATTCTCAGAGCAAGAGAGGGCAAGTGGTTGAGCAGGAAAATGCCTTTCCGAGGGCTTGTGGGTGTCTTCTTTCACACTGCTCATCTGTCTCTCCTCTCTGGAATGCTGCAGGGTGCCCACACCACCTGCTCAGCAGGCATTTCACGCACAAGCATTCCAGGAAACCACACAAGTGCTCATGGGGCCAGTGGATGATGATCTAGCAATCATCAAGGAGTGTATAACTGCTAATTTAGTTCAAAAGTGTTTATCTGTCCCATTGATGTATCAATGTAGGATGTATTCCTATGCTATATGTATTTTTTATAGCATGGAGGATAAAGTTCTGTTATCGGTCATTAATTAACCAGTACGTTTCCTCCAGAGATCACAAAGCAATCATTTGAAAAGATCTGGTTGTCTTTGTCTTGGATATTAATTTCTTCCCCTATATGTAATCTTACATCTCACTGTCCCTGTTTGCAGGGGGCCCGGGGGGGGGGGGGGGGGGGGGGACTAAAACAAAACATCAGCAAGATACATTGTTTCAAAGCTCCAAATTTTAACACAGACTTTAGAGGGTATTATTTAGTGACAGCTCCAAGGAACAAGTGTAAAGCCATGGAAGAAAAGGATTTCTTTGTGTGGAAATAGACTATGATTTAAATCACATCTTTAATACATCATTCATATTAGTGAAAACATAACTGATATAAGCAGTAGACATCATGAGTCATAACATTGTCATTTCATTCCTTGAGATTACATACAAATGCCTGCCAGTCTTTTGGAAAAATCAAATGCACCAGTTTTTTCCTTGTACATGTATTTAACTCCTACTTCATTGTTCTCAAATGTATAAACACACACAGACACATACACACCCCACACTTTTTAAAAAATATTTTGCATTTTTTTTTTTAAGATTTACTTATTTTTGCATACAAGCTGGGATGCAGGCCAGAGGTGTGGGGTGGTGACAGGGTTCACCAGAGACTGAGTGGGGAGCAGAATGACTGAAATAGACTGCTAAGGGGAGCAGTGGGTGAGGCAGGAGAGGTCTGCTGCGCCATTTGGGAATCTCCCTGGCTGGACATTGAACTTGTGCCACAGCTGCTGATAACTCCACAGTACTGCGCTTAACCTGTTACGCTTAACCTGTTGCACCATTTTTTCTTTTAAATGAAACCTTCAATTTATGTGTCCTACAGGACTTCTTCAATCCATGTGATTTCATTTGATGATTCATTAAAATTTAACTCATATAAATAACTAATGTTGTAAGATGCCTTACAGTTTTTTTCAGGCCTTTTAATAAGCATCAAATTTTGATAATCCAAAAGGAAATGAAGACTTAGGTTTGGTTTAGCTATTGAAATTATTGTGTTATTCCAGTTTTGGTCATTCTAAATTTCACTTAATTTTACCATAGTATCTGTTCCTTTTGCAGTGATGCTTCATTTTCCTCCCAAAAAAGTCACTGTCATTCATAATGAAGAATAACTTCTAGCTTTCTGATTAGGAAGATATCTTAAAATTAGTTCAAAATGGAAAGTAATCATATTTTTAATAAAATATAAAAGTGGAAAAATAAAAAAGAGAAACAATATCATTCTGTGAAATTATTTTAGAATTATTCATTCTTAATGGAATAATTTTGCTTCACTTTGTGCCATCTCAGGTCATGTTGGGCCTAGAATTCTCACTGTGTTGTCAAAAATTGAGAAAGTATAGGAAGTATTTGCTGAAGGATTAATCAACTGAATGAATGAATGGCAATATGAAACAATATTTGATACATTAGTAAATCACTTAAATGGTATAGAAATAAAATTAGGCTAAGAAGATTATTTTCAAAATCATTTAAAACATTTTTTTTCCTTAAGAAAGACAGTTTTGTTGGCATTTACCTTTCTTCTTAAATCTCAAAACAAAATAAAGAGCTGACTTACATGCTATTTCACGAGGGCTGTGGTTCCATTTCTCTACTAGTGTCTCAGTTTCACATTGTTGGGTCTGAGATTTGATTTCACCCTCCTTGCAGACTAGTAAGTTAGCCTATTACCATTCCATGGCTTCTGAAAGAAGACATGAAACTCTTGGGTCAGAGACAAAGAACTTTATTATTCACAGCATAGCAATCAGCATGAACATCAGCAAGTTTACACCCATTCATCTTGCCTTACACTCGATAGGCGCCACATTACACAATCCAGATGCATGCTGCACACACAGTGGATTTGCTAATAGTTGAAGAACAGTAAACTCAGAGAATTCATTAGCTTTTTTAGTTTTAGTTCTATAATCGTCTCACAAACTTGCTGTTCTTTGTCCCAAAAGGAGGTATTAATGCATCCCTCAAGGTTGCTTACTGCAGACACAAATGGCTCAAGGGGCATTAGGACCTAGAATTCAGACATACCCAGAAAGACATACAGGAGCAGCTGAGACCTCTGTGGTGCTGCTGTCCCAACACACCTTCCGATGGGCTCCTCCCCGAGCTGTCAGCATCTATGGGGGGGAAGATACCGCCCCCCTGAGAGCCATCCAGAAAAGTCTTAAACTTCCCTGTGGTTGGTCCACATATTAATTAATCACCGGAACTAGGGGAATGTCCCTGACTTAGGTCAAGGTTTTGTACCCATACCTGAACTTCACTCCGTGTTAAGGAGGATTACTCAGATTGCCTTAGATCAAACAAACTCATCCACAATGCTGGGGTGGGAAGATCAAGTTCACTTAACTTAACACTTTGTGTGCCGGTGCCCTTTAAATTTACCAGCCCAGGGCCTCCCTGGTGGCGCAGCGGTTGAGCGCTGTGCTGTGGAGCTGTCGGCAGCTCACCATGCGAGTTCGAAGCCCAGCCAGGGAGGATCCCACATGGTGCAGCAGACCTCTCCTGCCTCGCCCACTGCTCCCCTCAGCAGTGTATTTCTGATCTGCCTGTTCTGCTCCCCACTCCTGTCTCTGGTGAGCCCTCTCGCCGCCCCACACCTCTGGCCTGTACCCCAGCTTGTCTAAATAAATCTTAAAAAAAAATGTGTTTTTAAAAATAAATAAATAAATAAAATAAATAAGTTTACCAGCCCTTGGGGCTGGCCATTTTCTGTGCCACCGCATGAATGGTATAAGCATTCAATAAAACACACACAACTCCTGAACTATTGGATATTAAAAAAAGTGTAATATCTCTCATAAAACACCTTACACTTTCACCAAAACAATGTGTAAAGCTTCTAGACTGAGTACGATCAAAGAAATAGCTCCTAATAGTTTTGAATAAATCCACCGTGGCGTGAAAAACCGGAGACTAGATGAACACATATTAATATGTGAGTGGCCACCGGATACTGGTGACAAAAACACATACTAATACGTGAGCGGACCACAAAGTGCTAAGAGCTACTACCAGGGCCTCCCTGGTGGCACAACGGGTTAAGTGCAGTGCTGTGGAGCTGTCTGCAGCTGCAGTGTGAGTTCCATGCCTGGCCAGGGAGCTTCCCACATGGCGCAGCAGACCCCTCCTGCCTTGCCCGCTGCTCCCCTCAGCAGTGTATTTCCATTGATTTGCCTGTTCTGCTCCCCACTCTGTCTCTGGTGAATCCTCTCACTGCCCCACACCTCTGTCCTGTACCCCAGCTTATATGCATAAATAAATAAATCTTTAAAAAAAAAAAAGAGCTACTACCCAATGGAGGATGGGCAAAATATTAAGGAGGCAGCCATTACCTACGTCACATGATCTGTAAGTGGTATAATTCAGTAGTGTTGCTCTAGTACAGCTTTTCCCAAGTCATATGAAGTGGAGAAAAAAAAAGAAGTGATACCTCTTTGGCTCTCTTTCCTATACCTTTTTTCTAAGAAATCTTAGCCTATTATTTCATTCTACTCATATTAATCAATCAGCATTTATGTATAAGGAACTATATTAGACTTGGGGATACAATCCTGAATAAATCAGAAATGACCCCTAGTGTCAGTGTTAATGAGACTCAGACATTCTAAGAGGACATCAGAATGAACGGGAAAGTGCAGAGTGTTTGTCACACAGGGAAGATCACCTAACCTGGCTGTTGGGGGCTTGTGGGAAGGTTAGGAAAGGCTTCCTGGAGAAAGTGACATCTAATTTAAGGCTGAAAGGATGAGCAGGAATTAGGTGTTCTATGTGTGGGCGATGGCACAGCTTGAAGAGTGCCAGAGCAGATGGAACAACAAAGCAAGTCAGAGAACCTAAAAGTAGCTCTGTGTGTCTAAATCATAAAATTCAAGGTGAGAGATGAGGTGGGAGAAGTGAGGAGCATCAGGAAGAACGTGTTATCTAGGGAAAGGAGTTTTGCCTATTCTGAGAGCACTTGAAGACATTAAACAGAGGAAAAACATAATAGATACTGCGTTTCAGAAATTTCGTCCTGGCTGCAGAGTGAAAAATGAATTAAGAGGATGGACTAGGGTCTGGAGATTGCTGGAGTCCGGACCAGAGAAGGACGTAATCACAGCAACAATAGTGTAGTAAGGGGCAGATTTGCTGACTGTTTAGAAGTTGGGCCCCAGCCCCGTCTTACTGAGTACTTAGATGCATGAGATGAACATAAAGGCTGGACGCAGGGTAGCAATAACAACAGGATTTTTAAATTCAGGCAGGCAAAAGTTCAAGTCTTGATCTTCTGACTTAGGATCGAAGTCCAGTTAATTACTAGTAAAAGGGAGTTACAGATAACTACCAAAATAGTTGCTTTCAGGATAAATATAATACTCTATGTCAAATTTCTGATGCAGACTAACAAATTTAATGAATTACACATTTTGATAAAATTATGGCAATTTTTGAGTCCCTGTTTTAACTCTTTGGAGAAACTGGTTGAATGGAGAGCTATTCCTTGAGTGTAGCAATTGGGAGTCTGCTGGCTACAAGTAACAGAACATTGGAACACAGCAGTTAATCACATAGGGGGTATACTTGCATAGCAAGAGGACTGGAGCTGAATGGCTATTGGCATTAAGGTAGTTAGGACTGAGCCTTTGCTATTATCTTTAGCTTTACTTCATGGTGACAACAAAGCTGCTTAAATTCCAGCCTATAGCATCACATTCACAGGCATAAGGGAAAGGCAATGGGTTGTAAATTATCTGGAAATGGGGTACACAGGCAGAGAGGCAGAATTTGGAGGGGGATAATGAAGTCAATTTTGACTCTATCGAGTTTTAGATTTCTGTGATATATTCATGTTAGGAATAACTTTTAAATAGGCAGTTGGATACATTGACCTAAACTTAGGGAAAGGTACCTGAGATTGAGAGGGAAGGTTAAATCCCGTGGGGTGTATGAGAGGACCCCATACAAAGGGTGTACATTGAGTAGAGGACCAGGACACAGTCCTGGCATGGAGCGCCAACATTCAGTGACTGAGGAGAGACCTAGAGCAGCCTAAGGAGGAAGAGGAGTGGCTAGAGAGGCAGGAGGAGAAACCCCAGTGTGTGATGTGCTGGAAGACTAAGGGGAGCAAGCAATTTCAGGAGGACATTGTCCATAACATCGTGAGCTGCACAAAACAAAGAGGCAATTAGCAACCTTGGGAGAGAGACTGGAAAGGGCGAGGAACAGAAGGGCCTTGAGAAAGTGCAAGAACAGATGTAAGCAGTTGCTTTCTTTTGTTTGCAGAGCTCACATTTTAGGATGTCACTTGTAAGATTCTTCTCTTTTTAAGGAATTATTCTGGCCAAGTTGATTCGTTTTTGAAGAGTATCAAACCTGGGATGAGTGTCTGGGCCTCATGACCTTTAGAGGAGCCTCTCTTTGTTGTCCTCCTTACCCCACTGGGCCCATCTGGCTTGTGTAAATGTCCATTGTGGTGATTATTTTATTTGCTATTATGGGAAATAATTTGTATGATTTCTGTGCAATCTTGCTTGATTGTAGTCATATTTGAAACAAACTATTTGGGGCCACATAAAATTCAAGTTTGATATTAGACGGCTTAGAAACAAAAATGGTTGCGACCACAAAAATAAGAAACTTATAAGTGATATTATATGCAATTGGCTGACTACTGAGTTAGGGTTTAAGGAGTTTCCTTTCAGCTGGGAAGGGAAACCATGAAATGCTTACTTAAATTTTAAATGCTCCAAACCATGTAGATGTGTAGTTATAAGAATGTAGCTTTGGGGAAAATTCGCTCTCCTTCCCTTCTCCTCCACCCCCTCATACATACTCCAGGAAGTAGTAGAAGATTAAAAAAATAAATAAATGTTTTGCTTTCTTTTAAGTCCACTCCTTATGGGATTAGCTCTGCAGGCTGCAGTCAGTGAAAGTTTAGAAAAGTAATAGTTTAGCCCACTCCAACTCCCTTTTGTCTGTTTCAACCACCAGTGTAATAACTCTCAAAACATTTATTTGAGAAAATCTAAACCTCTAGTAGTTAAATTCTTAGAGGTCATATTTTTGCATGTTGCTCGTGGCCTGGAGATTAAAACCTTCGCGAGTCCTCTACTATTTATAGAATTATTAAATGAAAGCTATTCAGTTATACTTAAATGCTGGGATTAATCAGTCAGTGCAGGAATGTTTCTCCTCTCCTCTCCTCCATCTTGCCCCAATGGGGACATTCTCCTAAGTGTGAGATTGTACTCTTCCCGAAGGTGGGCTGAGCAAAAAGGAGCGTGACGCAAGAGTGGGCTGTGTCCTTGGTGCGAGCGAGCGCCTCAGCTGGGGCGAAGATCCCATTAGCAGCGCAAATTCGTGGCGGCCGCGGCTGCAGTGCTGGCTCTGCGCGTCCTGCTCTGCGCGCCCAGGTCCTGCCTCCTTCCCTGGCAGGCGACTGAAGCTGAGCGCACATCTTCAGACATACCCAAGCTAAGCTTCGTCTGCCTTCTCAAGCTCTTCTTGCTGTTCAACTAAACGGAGAAAATGGGCACGGGGGATTTTATCTGCATTTCCATGACCGGAGGGGCGCCCTGGGGTTTCAGATTGCAAGGTGGCAAGGAGCAGAAACAGCCCTTACAAGTTGCTAAGGTAGGACCACCAAAGGTCTGTTATCTCCTCACTGTGCTGGGAAGGGACCAGACAACCTGTTGATGGGTTTTTCAGGGTCTCATTCAGAAGCCTGTATATTAGTTTGGTTTTGGCGCTGACTTTGAGTTTCTAGGATGTGGGTTTGTTTTTAATTTAAAGAGTCAGGACTTGAGGATGCTTCTTCTAGACCACATTAGAATATAAGGTGGAGTTAAACTTTAATGTCTCTACTTGGCGCTGGCAGAAGGGAAGTGCCCAGTTCGGCATACCTGAAGGGCTTGGGTATTTAGGGGGCTCTTACGAAGAATTGGTAGTGGTCTTTATTATGTATGATCTTATAAAAGGTCAGTTTGGGGCAATGATTTTTGAAGTATAATGATGTCAGAATCTATTTGAAAGGATTAAAGGATTTGACAAATAAATGCAAAACTCTATTCCAAGTACTCTGTTCCATCACGGGGACTCATCTGGTTAAATACTCGACACAAATTTCAAAGATACTCCAAATACATTGTAAATGACTTAGGGGTAACATTGAAATAAATGTTTGCTGCCTTTCAGTTGCTTGTTTCTTAGCTTGATATGCGGCCAGTTTGCTGGAAGGAATCTGATATTATCCATTTGGGATTTAGCTAAAATAAGTTTTAAAATGCTTTTGAAAATAAGCAGACTTTTACTGGGTTTTCATACTCTTTTGTGGTATTGTATTAACGAACATGTTTGATTATTTTCCTGTTTTACACTTATATTAAAATGCATCTACATCTTTGTAAAATATTCAGACCACTGGTTTTGTCATTTTTCTTTTCCCTTTGGCTTTTAGTTCCTTTTTAAATGTTCACTGTGAAGAAAGGAGTTTCTTTGAAATTTTCTGCTCGCATACATCTCTGGAAAATCCTTTCGTAATGTGATGGTGGAATCCTGCCACCTAGTGAAAATTTCAGGTATCAAGAATGAAGCAGATAAGATGAAAAGCAGAAAGTGGAGAAAGGGAAAGTTTCTCAGAGATCTGCAGATCAACAGGCTACTTTTAATAAGGAAAGGAGCCAAAGAGGTGAACCAACTAGTAATACTGGCTTCAGCAGGGCAGGGTGCTAAAGGAAGCAGAGGACTGCTTTCTCTGTTTTTTCGGGGCTCAGGGCCGGGCGCAGTCAGACCAGCACGGAGGCCTGATTCAGCGTAGGTAGAGTCCTTGAAGCAGATTCTTTCTGGCTCTAGAATGGCAGTTGGCTGACTCCAGTTACTGAGATTTGGGTTCTAATTCCAGCACTGATCTAACTTGCAGGCAGGCCTGAGGTCAGCCTCTCAACCTCACTCATGTATGTGTGTGTATACGCACATAGGGAGAGAGACAAAAATTATGTGTGGGGTAGAGGAGAGAAAAGTGAGAAGAAGTTGGGGTCTGTAGCCTTAATGGGTTTCTGTGTTACTGGAGAATTCTACAGTCCAAATTCTATATGACTTTGGAGTCACTTGCCTGCCAGGTACACAGAAGTCACTAAAGTTCTTACTCTCTGGTGACCCTTTCATAGTCAGAATTTGAGTCTTTAGTGCGTAGTGTGTTTCTCCCGAGCCCTTGAGTGCTTATTTCAAAGTGGAACTACCACAGCCATTCTTTGAAGAACTGAGGCTAATTGCTAGTGATATGTGAGTCCAGGCATTTTTCTGCTAGTGGTGTCTCACTGCCAGGATTCAGAGAGGTTGTTAGGCTGCGTGAAGGTCAAAAATTCAGTCCTGTACTCCCCTCCCCAAGTCATCTTTCCTAAAATACCTAAGTGATACATTTGTAGTTTCAAAAAAGTTATTGCTAAAGCATCTGAATGTTTGTTTTAATTTTCTGGTTTGTTATACAAAAATCAAAGCTATTGATTTTAAATTATCATTGTGAAAGGTTCTGAATATTTCCTTGATTTGTGTGTGTGTGTGTGTGTGTGTGTGTGTGTGTTTGTATCTGTCTGAGAGAGAGAGAAACCACAGCTTACAGTCTAGTTTTTTGCTATGTGTTAAAAGTGACTAGGAAGTCTCCTAAAAGAAGATATAATTTCTAAATTACTGCCTTCTTTTGCTGGTCTATATTTTCCCCTTAATTTGAACTTATTATATTTAATTTCTTTTACTAGCATCATATACTACAGAAAACCCAAAGGGCTGTCTCTTTCTATGTTATCAGGGCCATCACCTATCAGGGTTTATTTATTATTTTTTAAACTTTTAAAATATTTTTAGATACTATTTTTTTAATTTTTAAAAAGATTTATTTTTATATACAAGCTGGGGTGCAGGCCAGAGGCATGGGGCAGTGAAGGGGTTCACCAGAGAAAGAGCGGGGAGCAGAACAGGCATATTGACTGAAATACACAGCTGAGGGGAGCAGCGGGCGAGGCAGGAGAGGTCTGATGCGCCATGTGGGAATCTCCCCAGCCAGACATTGAACTCTCTGCAGCAGCTGACAGCTCCACAGCGCTGCGCCATTGGGCCACCACGGTGGCCCCAATCAGGGTTTATTTAATTAAAAACATTAAGTCAACTAGATTCCAGTAATGATCTCTCATTGAGTTCAAAGGAAAGTGAATTTTGCTTAGGTCTAGACTTTCTCCTCTTCCAAGGACTGGTGATAACTTATTAGGGCCAAGTTGCTCCCAAGTAGGAGAACGTGGAGGAGAGAGATAGAAAGGCTGGATGTGGAATGGTTTCTGCAAAAGATTAATTTGGGAATTAAAGGAAGAATATTTCCAAATACAGGAAAATTTCAGACAGTGCTTGAATGATGCCCCTTAAAGTGGAACTGCTAAAGCAATTATATAGGTAACAATAAGTTTTGGACTATAAAATAGCAAGTGATTTGATTTTCCAATTATACTATTTACAATTAAAATCTAACAAGTTGAAATAGCAAAAGAAAAACCAATCTAGTGTTATTAAGAATGATCAGAAATCATATACTTTGTAATTGCCAATTAATAGCTTTCTAGTGACACTTTTGAGAGATGTTAAAATGTTTTTAGTATTTACCTGGCTGACTAGACTATAGGCAAACACCAGCTTTTAAAGATCGTTAATGGAAATATTAATCATTGAAACTTCATTGACATTGAAGTTCAAGGCCATGACATTCTGCTTTGCTTACACATATGCGCGCGCGCGCGCACGCACACACACACACACACACACACATACACACATGAATTTGAAAAGGCCCAGTTAATCAGTAACATTAGTCTGGCTATCTTTATGTACCTTTTATTTATTTTCTAAGTACATGTAATGGGAAGCAAATGTTTCAAATACAATCTTAGAATAATGCTCTGCATAGTATGTTTTGAAGAGGTTATACACAGAAACAAATCTATCCCAACATAGTTAAAATATAAAACCCCACTGTGTGTGCAGATGTTCTTATAAAAAGTATGTTAGCACTTTTACTTTACAAAATCTCCCTTTTAGAACATGTACTTACATGGCTATGTCTCTAAATTTCCTCTTGGCAGATCACATTGGAAAATCTTCATCTGAAGAAGTGGGGAGAAATTTTTGTTTTGCAAACAAATCTGATGAACAGTTCAGAAATAACTTTCATTTTGAAAATAATGAACAAAGAATCTTTCAGACTGTTTATTCTTTGTGTTTAGAAATGAAATCTTTCTTCAAACTTCTAGGCCACTGTGGTTGGTACTTGCTTTCCTATTGACTTTTAATTGCATAGTTCAAATAACTATTTATTAAAATTGAGATGGCAAATTATAATCAACCATTTTATGAGGCAGGAGTGGATTTAATGATTCATCCATTGATGTTTGACTCTCTTTAAATTTTTGAATTAAAATGTATTTAGGCCAAGCACATTCAAGTATAAATCTTATCCCCTAATGTCATCGATGAGGTTTCTGAGATGTTTCAAATAAATTAATTCCAGAAACATAGTTATTTCTAAAAGGAAAAAAGAAAGATTTTAATTTGTCTGAATGTTTATATTTGGGGATTAATGCCCCTTACTAAATATGGAATCTTGTAGCATCTATTTACAAAATATGTCTGATCCATTCAATTTCTATTGATTTTTTTTAACACTTTCAAGGAATTCTAAGAATAGGTAGGTATGCTTATAGAAATCAGTGCACCCTAGCTAAATCTATGAAGCAGATGTTTCATGAAATATTCATTTTGGAATTGAATGTTTTAGGACAGATCTTTGCTACAATCTGAACACAGCTCATATGTAGCTTTCATTTATCAAACCCTTGTCCTGTGTCAGAAATGTTCCAAGTGCTGTGCAAGTATTATCCCTTCAGGTGATCGCCCCCAAAATCTAAGAAGTAGTATAAAATGCATCCTCATCTTAGAGAAGAGGAAATTGAAGCATAGAAAGACAATGATACTTGCCAAACATTAAGCTATTTAAAATGGTGGGATTTGATTCCAGATCTGACTTCTTCTAAATGGGTTGCCCAAGATAGATGCTGAGAAAATGGCAGGATATGGTTGTCCCTATTAAGGAGTTTATAAAAAAAAATGTAATCTTCATCGAAATCTGATTTAACTGGTCGGGCAATCCCCTGGCATCAAGCTCTGTAAACACTGCAACGGTAATTTTGATCTGTGGTCAAGATTCAGAACCGTTGCTGTAGAAAGTTGAGAACATGTGTGTCTCCACTGGGCTTACCAAAGAGTGGCACTTTCCCCATTGACCCTTTCCCAGCTAACATAACAGGAAGATCAGAGAGAGGTCAGGAACTATCCCAGTCCTTGATGTTGTGATCCCATGTAACTTGTGTTGGGGGCGTTTTCTTTCCTGACACTAAGATGGGTGGACTGGGGGGAAGAGAGGAGATGCCGGGAAGTTCAAACTTGATTATTACAAAGATTGGGGGTGGCTAAAAGAGGGGACTTTACATCGTAGTAGGATGTCCTCTTTGTGGTGCAGTTGCTGGTTTACCTAGTGATTATGTGTACAGTGGGATGGGGGTAGGGAGAAGATAGGTGGGAAGAGTAAAACTGAGAAAGATGCAGAGGAATGGGAGATTGGGGGAGAAGGGTGTGAGGAGGATAGAGGAGAGGGAGAGAGAAAATGAATGAACAGTAACTTGCCCATTCCGTGTGGGTAGATAACTATCACAGAAAGTACTGGACTTGAGATATCTTGCTACTTACCTACTCAGAAAGGTCACACTCTTAGCTAGAGCCTGGCAGGAGCAGGTTGGAATCTTAAGGAACTACTGGGTCTTGGAAGGAATATTGAGTTAGACAGAAGGTCTGTTCCTGTGTGAGGGAACTGTGCAGTGGTGAAGCCTCCCAGGGCTCCTAGAAGAAGCCGCACCATGGCCCAGCACTGGGACGCCAGCACAGAGAGAACAGTGGTAGCCTGTCAACATTACCTAGACAAGTACAGTGGCCAACAGAGAAAAAAATGCCATCACATTCAATATGACCAAACATAACTTCCTTCCTCTCCCATTTACCTTCTTGCCTTCAACCTGGGAGGAGCTAGACAGAGGTAGGGAAAAAGTAGACGATGTGTTCTTCCCCTTGCCAAATCATGGGGCCACAGTGCTTGGGGAGACAGCTGAGAGTCAGATATTGAACTGAAACCATAACTGAACCAGACAGTTTTAAATATCAAAAGCCACCATAAATGCATTGTTTCTGACCAAAGCATTATTAGGGGAAGGATTTGACTTTATGATTGTTGAAAGCAGTTACTGGAAGTAATAAAACAGTTTATGCTTATGACTGAATGAGTTGACACTTCTCCAAAAATATCAGTTATATTACCAATATATGTATTGATATATATTCATGTTAGCAACCTCATGTGCCTGATGTATTCCAGCCCTGAAAATATATCACCTGTTTATATGACTTGCAATGATGATCATGTGAACCTGTTATTTCTGGGTAGAATGAATGAAATTCTGGCTTTGGATTTGGTAAGAAATGTGAGTTGGTGCTTTTTCCCTTTGTTGTGGGGGGCATGCTTTTTGTTATCAGGCAGATTCATACTTTCAGTTAGTCTGTGGGGATGTGTCTTTGGTGTTACTGTCAGAGTCTAGAACTAATCTCAAATGAGAAATAAGAATGCTGAGCTATTATTGAGTGTTAAGCTAAGGTGATTGTTGTTTTTAAAGAGAGTCATTTTGGGAATTCGAGAACTCAGTATGTTGTGTCCTTGTGATGCTATATTTGTGTATGTTATACCTAGCTGCATATTTTTTATGGCAATGGTTTTAGAAGACAGATACAGACCCAAAATAATTTAATTTCCCTCTGTTAGTTAATGTTCAGAAATACAAGCTAACATATACATTTAGCTAGAAATATTTCACGTGTCTGTTTATCATCATCCAAGGGTAATCTCATTTGACAACAACTGGGTTGACAAAGTCTTATTATTTTTAGTTTATAGGAAAGAATTACCCGGATAAAAAGAAATTATTAGCAAAATTAATGTACATGCAGCTATCCAGTATCAAATATAATTCTTTCTCTCTGGCAGGAGTATCATGTCCCTCTGCATGAGCCTGCATAAAGAGAGCAGGATGTAATTTAGAAATGCAGAAAATTGCAGAGACTCCAGCACAGAGCTTGCATGAAATGGAATCTCACCAAATCTAAGATTTAATCTTTAGAAACATTTATTAATAACTTCTCCTTTTAACGGCACTGAGAAAGAGGATAACAGGAAATACATCTCCAAACTCCAAGCCATCTCCAAGTCTTGGGAGACAAGAATGAAAGGGAGCCAGCTGACTTGTAAATAAACTGGAAAAATATATGGATTCCAGAAAGTTTATTGGGTCTGTTCTAAAAGAGTCATGATGAAACCAAATGGCATGAAGTTTTTGAAAAAGGAAACGGAGAATTCCTGCATCAGTTTCATTCAGCAATCCTCAAGAGTAAACCACTTCATGAACTTAAAAGCCTCATTTGAGAAACAAAATCACATTTGCTCTTTGGGGGATATTTCTGTGTTTGACTACCTCAGTGAGAACATATTTACAGTATTCAGTTACCTTAGGCACTTTATTTTCTGAATTTTCTACCATAATTTTCTTATTATTAAAATGCAGAGATGGCCAGATGCTCAACAAACTGTGTCTACAGAGTCTTTGTGAAGTCCTCTGTGTGTGGTAGAGAGTGATACAGTTCAGTGTTACTGGTCTGGTTGTAGTTTTCCTAGCATGTAAATCTGGTGTGTTTCAGATAAATGTACTAAAAATGTGGGGGATTTACCATTTGAAACATTGTGAATGAAAGAGAGTAGCTTGATTAGATAAGAAGCAACTATTTTCCTATCTATTAGCCTTTGGTTTTTATAGTTTTACTCACCCAGGACTATTTTTTCACATTTATTGGGATGCATGTGGGTACTGGGTAGATAAAACAATGAAGAGGATGCGCTTTCCTGAACAGAACTGCAATTTTATGTTTCATACAGTTCTGACTAGGCAACATTCCTCCCTTTCCCTCTTTCATTCCGTTTGTCAAAATCTACAGATTATTTTTTTCCCTAAGAAATCTGGAATACGAGTGGGTATCCTTCCCTTTAACAGAACCTGTGGAGATGATGTTATTTAAGTAACTCATATGTAATGTTTACTGGGTGCCAGGCACATCTTTAGTCACTTTTGTAATATGATGAGAGAACCCTGTGCGATTATCCCTCTTTAAAAAAAAAAAAGATTTATTTATACATACAAGCTGGGGCACAGGCCAGAGGCATGGGGCGGCGAGAGGGTTCACCAGAGACAGAGTGGGGAGCAGAACAGACAGATCAACGGAAATACACTGCTGAGGGGAGCAGCGGGTGAGGTAGGAGAGGTCTGCCGTGCCACGTGGGAATCTCCCAGGCTGGGTGTCGAACTCGTGTCAATGCTGCCAACAGCTCCACAGTGTAGCGCTTAACCGCTGCGCCACCAGGGAGGCCCCAGTTATCCCTCTTGACGATCCCCATTACAACTGGTGGAGGATCACTAGAGCTTTGGCGGAGGGCGTAGTGTGGTGACACACCTGAAGAGGTGTGAACCCGTCTCTCTGAGTTATACACAGTGTTGTAAACCAACATTACTTCAATGAAGATTCATACAATTAAAATAAATAATAAGACTCCCCCCATTACAGAGGAATAAAGAGGTTAAGAGACTTTCCCAGGTGACTTGGGTAGTTAAGGTCAGACCTGGGGATCCCACCTAGAGAGTTAGGCTATGGGGTGTGTTGTTTCAGTTCCCACACATGAAGCTTTTGGGCCAATATAATCTGAAAAGCACATTAGGAGGAAAAGAAGGATCTTAACAGACCGTGATGGTGAGATTCTTGTGGTCTTGCAAAACCAAACCTATTTTTCCTATTCTGACATTGTTTTTTCACTTCTTTAAGTTAGTGTCAAAGCAGTTTCTTTGAAACTTTTACTTCCATAACAAATGAGTTAGAAAATAAGATAGAAATAATTTCATAATTCTGTCTTCTGGATTGTTTTCCTTTGATTTTCATCTTACAAGAGTTCCTTTATCTTCTTAAAAAATATGACAGACTATTTTTGAAATAAACGCTTCTAACAGTAAGAACACATTTGAGACTTTACTCGTGTCATTCAAGACCTAATCAAAGGGTATAGCGTCAACACATTTATACGATACCTGGGTCCTGAATTTCTGTCTCCTCCTAGCTCTTAGTTAATCTATGTCCTGACTCCCTGTGCCTACTTCTGCTCCTTCAACTAAGACCACCATTACTGATCTCTTAGACAACCATATCAGACTTTTAACTTTGTCTTTGCTTCAGGTTTCACATTTCTCAGGTTCATGCTACAGAGAGCTGCCAGAGATTATTCAAAATCACCTGTTAAGTCACTGCTTAAAATACTTCAAAGTCTCCCCTCATAATCATCAAAACAACCATAACATTGACAAGAGTTTTATTATATACAGATAACTTAGGACTTTATGAACTAATTCATTCACAGTGGTCTTGCTATCCTTTTTTGGTTTTTATTTTTATATTTTACAGACCAAGAAATTGAAATGTAGAGAATTTAAATACATAATTTCAGGTCATACAGCTAGTGAATGGCAGGTCCAGGACAGAGGCCAGTTGGGAGCCAGCGGACACTGCCTGAACTGTCCCCTGCCTGGTGGCGTATAGCCCTCTGTGACCTGGCTCCTCCCGCTCCGTCCAGTCCCATATCCTTTCATTGCCCCAAATATGCATTTAGCTATTCTTTTTTCCCCTCAGATTTTATTAGTCAATCATTTACATACTTAAATAATTTGGGGAATACAATTTCACACTTCCCTGCATGCACGCACCTCACTCAGCTGCCACCAAAACTCCAGGGCCATTACCTTATGACCACCCGTCCCCGTGCCTTCTTCCCTACTCCCCACTCCCTGTGGTAACCAGTATATTGTGCACAGAGTCTAAGCATTATCTTTCTCCAGTTTGTTTTCTTTATTTATATTCCACAAATGAATGAAACCATCTGGTAACTGTCTTTCACTTTCTGACTTAATTCACTTAGCATAGTTACCTCAAGAACGATCCATTTTGTCCCCAAAGGCACTATTTAATCTTTTATAATATCTGAGGAGTATTCCATTGAGCAGATATGACACAGTTTCTTTCTCTGGTCATCTGTTGTGGGGCATTTAGGTCGGCCCCACGACATGGCTATTGTGAATAAATGCATTTAGCCATTTGAAAATACTACTGTTGTCTCAAAATACTGTGCTTGTCTTGCCACTAAGACTGTATGTCTGCCTGTTGCCAGAAGTTGGCCACCCCACCCTCCTGCACATACCTTGATATGTTTAGAGAATTTGTGTTCACTCTACAAGATTCTGCTCAGAGTTAGTTCCCTGGGACGTTAGACTCAGCTTCCTACAGGGAAGACAGTACCTCCTCTGCTGTGCCCTCCCAGGTGCCTTGCTGCCTTTGGCTGCAATTTTTGCTTCTGCAATTTTTGCTTTCCCCCATTACACTGGCGGTGTCCAAAATGTTTTGATTGTGCCTTCTTTGGTAAAGCAGTTTTGTCCCCATCCCATGTGCGCGCGCACACACACACATTTATGTAAGACCATGCTAATGTTTTTTGTATATAACATATCAAAAAGATAATTGTAAAGAATGGTAAGAATAAAAATAAGCAATACTTTTTTTTTTAAAGATTTAGTTATTTATGCACACAAGCTGGGGTACAGGCCAGAGGCGTGGGGCGGCGAGAAGGTTCACCAGAGACAGAGCAGGGAGCAGAACAGGCAGAGCGACGGAAATACACTGCTGAGGGGAGCAGCGGGCGAGGCAGGAGAGGTCTGCTGCACCATGTGGGAATCTCCCCCACTGGGCATCGAACTCGGGTCGCTGCTGTCGACAGCTCCACAGCACAGCACCTAAACGTTGCGCCACCAGGGAGGCCCAGCAATACTTTTTAAAACTTTTTTTCACTGACCAGGAATTAGAAAACGGTTGTCACTTAATGATTTAAAAAAGCTTATTGTGATGCCAGGTGATAATTCAGAGGTCTGGGAATGTTTACTATATTTCAGTATTTGAATTTAAAGACTGTCATGACTGAAAACCATCATGTAAAAATGCTTTCAACGCAATGAATTGTTAGGAGTCCATAGTGCTTGTGACTCTAAGGTATGTGCTATGTAACCAACTAATATGTTATTGCAGAAAAGGTCAGTAAATTTGGCACATTCATTTATCTTTTAAATCAACCCGTGAAACACCTTTATCTTCCACAACTTTTAAAGATTTGCAAGAGATACCATTGAACCTTAGTGGCAAAAATCTGTATGATAAGAGAGCTTTTCCTGGTCTCTCCTATGTCATTGCATCATGTTTTAAAGATCCAAGTATACTTTCAGTGTGAGTCTCTTTATAATTACCCAACTGCTGGCATCCTGCAGCTCCTTTACTCTCTGCCTTCAGTGTATTTTGCTTGCCTGCAAGTAATCCACCAAGTGGATTTTATGTGTTCTGGGTTAATTTCTGTTAAAACAGCTACTTCATCAGTTGTTTTATTTACAGTTTTCCCATAAAACATTAGGTTTTTTAAATTAAAGAATTCGTCCTTTTTAGAACTTTTCTTCAGAACCTTTTCTCTAGTCTAGTAGACTCCCCAAAGAAATCATTCTTCAACTACTTCAGTACTGAAATAGAATCTGGCAAATACTGTAGCCTGAGCCATACCAGTTTTTTTTTAATCTAAATATACAGCAAACATGTAGTATGTCTAATATAATTTCCACCAATTTCTTGGTTCTTTTTGTTTTTTTGCATCTTTAACAGTATTTGCTGACAGCACATACATCTGGGTTTGTTGCCATAATGTTATTTTAGAAATTTTTAATTGAATGTACAAAGAGCTTTCTAAATACTGTCATTTGGTTTACATTCTGTGAAGTTTTAAATTGAGTATTGCCTGATTCGAACTTTGTTGAATCGAGAGGTTTTTCGTGTTGGATGCCTAGTTATTAAATATCTCCTTAATCCGGGCTACTTCACACCAACACTACCTAATGTCCTAGCACAGCAAGGCAAATTTCCTCTCTAATGACTAATACGACATCAATCCATATTCCAAGTAGCCTGTTTGATATTTTTTGACATTTTACCCACCTCCACTTATAATTAGCTTATAATGTTTTATCAATAATAGTTTTTAATCTCAATATGCCTCATGAATATAAGAAAGAGGGAGTTCTGCCATATTCTTGTCCTCTGATGATTCAAATGTGTTATTCTTAATTATTGTCCCCCATAGCTTCCTTTCAGGAATATTTGGAAAACTTGTGTTATTTTTTGAGGGTTGAACCATATCTAGACATGGAAATTCACTATTCAAGAACCATACAGCATATTCCATTGAAATGTGCTGTAAGAAAAGGTAATGAAGGTTCTTTCCCCTCTACTGTATTTGGGGGACTCAGCTCAAGTGCTTTATAAAATATATAACTGACCAGACGAGACTGGCCCAGGGTACTGATATCAGTCCATATGCTTGAACATTAGTTAGCACTCATTTCCTTCACTTTTTTTTTTAGATGAAAATAAGCATCCATAGGATTTCCAATTGGCTCTGTAGATGTGTGAGGAAGCCTTCCCAGCACAGCGTCCCTCAGGTACAAGTGCTGGGGTCAGAAGTGTGCTTGGCCCCATCCAAAAAACCATAAAGACGCCAGTGTAGCTGGCACACACTTCCATGAGAAATTGCTCTAAGAAGTCCAGTCTTTCACTGTGATAACAGTGATAACCGTGGAAAACTCTTGGGAACTCCAGCCATGTGGTTATTTTCCCATCATTAAACAGTGAACATACTTCTCCTACAAGAACTTTGTACTGTCTTCTTTGTGTTTCCTCTACATCCATTTCAGCTTTTCATAATGTAGCAGCCTACTTAACAGTCTCTGGAATACTTGATATAAATGAATCATTACTACCACCTCTTATGTAGATGTTTGGTTACAATTTATGTTACAATAATCTTTTCTCTTCCTCTGAACTTGATTTCCCCGGTGGGAGAAGAATTTAAGGAACTTCAAGGAGAATCTGATACATAAATGCTGTTGATTTTGAGCTTGATGTCAGACCTAGAGAAAGCAACTTTTATTATATTTTCTAATATGTCTTAATTTCAGTTCTTCAAAAAAGAGACAGCCTTATTTCATACTGTTTAGAAGCTATTGAAAGAACAGAAGCATTTTAATGCTGGCTACCGCTTTCTGTGCACTTTTAAAGACCTTTTGCTGAGCTTCAGTTTCCTCATATATAAAATGGGGTTTTATGTAATGAAATTACTATTTTTATAAATAAAAAATTTTCACCACTTTTACAGAAGAATTTGAGACCCAAAGAACCAGTTAATGTATGTTGTGATACTTTACAGGACTGTGTATGAAGGTATTACCTGGGACAAAGCAATCATCCAGTAAAGGGTCTGTTATTATTCTTACTGTTAGTGATGTTTTAGGGCAATATAACTATCCCTTACCAATGTTTTATTTTCTTCATAAATTAGAAACAGCTGTCATTCAATTTTTTATTCTCTAAGTACACAGATGAATGGTAAGAACACGAAAGTGAAATAGAATGATTTATAATGGTTCTATTGCCCAGTGCAAATTTTCATTGTGATAAAGTTCATCATTTCACAAAATGTAACATCAATTACTAATCAAGATTCCTTATGCAATGTAATCAGTTAACAAAGTGGATCCTAATATTATGTATTTTACAAGACCAAATAAAATTAAGTCTGCTCTGCCTTAAAAATAGCACAATTTTAAAAAAGAAAACCACCTCAAGCTATAAAGAATTGTAGATAGTTATTTTGAGCTCTGTTTAGGGATGCAGACTCTCTTTCAATCATATTGGTCTCTGAGCCTGAGTTCTCTCACTTGAAAAAAGGGGAGAGTGTTAGCATCTATCTCCAAGGATTATCTTCAGGGTTCGAAATTATACATGTAAATTATTTAACACTCGGACAACAGTCAATATTTTTTTTTTAATGCTACACTCCCTGGTAGCCTCCCTGGTAGCACAGCGCTTAAGTGCTGCGCTGTGGAGCTGTCGGCAGCAGCGACGCAGTTCGACGCCCGGCGGGGGAGATTCCCACATGGCGCAGCAGACACCTCCTGCCTCGCCGGCTGCTCCCCTCAGCAGTGTATTTCTGTCGATCTGCCTGTTCTGCTCCCCACTCTGTCTCTGGTGAACCCTCTCGCCACCGCACACCTCTGGCCTGTACCCCAGCTTGTATGCATAAATAAATAATTTTTTAAAAAAATACTACACTCATGTTTGTGGCTATTCTAATTTTATTTAACCAGCTTCTACAGGACTGGACGGAGGTGTACTGTCATCCATGCTGTGCCTTTGGAGATCAGATCTCAGTGTCTTTCAGGGAAGCACTGCTGCAGTCCTGGGGTCTCTCCCTGTGAGATGGCATTAATGGTTTCAGAATGTTGCCTTATGCTCACCGAGTAACCCGTCGCCCTTTAATTGGAAACAGCATATGGAAATCATCACAAAGAGAAGGAATCATTTCAAGTACTTTGAAAATATAAAAGAAAATAAATGGTCCCTGGTAAGTAAATATAGGACACTGATCTCTAAATAGTCAGCAAAACTGTGCCAGGGCCTTTGGCAAAAGCTAATGAGCATTTCATTCCCTCCCCCACCTCCACCCCCATACGAGTCTTCTAAATTAGAAGTTATTACTATATAAGGCTACTCTTTCTAAGTTAATGATAATACATTACACTGTCGGTGTTTTTAGCTTTTCAAACAATGGTGAATGATTTTCATCAGTCAAGATCAAACTAAAATGCAAAACAAAACTCATGCAAGGTTGAGGCTTTGGGAGACAGAAACTACCCTAAAAGTCACCTTTCTTTTTATTCCTTTCATGACAAACGTAACATTTTCCGCTGCATGCTGCTCGGCATGACTGATACTAGACTGAATTGTTGGAATATTATATTACACTTATTGGCTGCTGCCCGGAGTCTAGAGGCAATGATCCATTGTCGGGCCTCCAGTGCTTTGGCCGCCTGCCTGCCGGATGGGGAAATGTTGATCAGAACAGTTTCATCCCGAGGCAGAGTCGCATCAGGAGAGGAAGCTCATCCCTGTGTCCTTCCTCTATGTCAAGATGACCCTGGAGCTTTATGTCCAGTGAGTGGCCCTGGGGTCCTTCAGCTGCAGGCACCAGGCTGAGAGGAGACACAAATTCAATTAAGGCTCCCATTATGCTTTCATTCTGTTCTGTTCTTTATTACCTTCAAGGACTCCAGCCCGCTGCTTCTCTCTCTTATTTGATTGAGGAGGAAAATTCCCTTGTTGCTGTCTTTACTGGTCCCATTCATTCGTTCTTTATCTAGTTCTTTTTATGACTCTCTTTCCCTGCAAAGCTTTCTAGGCAAAGCAAGAACTCAAAGCTGATGTCGCTTTATTTGCAAAAGAAAGAGGAGCAATACTGTGTGTGGTGTGTGTATGTTTCTTTGTGGGGGCCATGTGGGGGAATAGAGAACAAAGAGAAAGTTCTGCATAACTCTTTCTTAATTGATTTTAATGGAAAAGATAACAAAGTACGGATCTTTCGATTGGGGGATAAGATGAACCAGCAAGGAGAGTTATTTTGACTTCCAGATGTCTGTTTCAACAGTCCGGCACTTCTCGCATACAATATCCTTTTTTTTAGGTCTTTAAGGCCCTTCATTCCTTTCACTGTTTCTGGTCTGAGCAACTTGCTTCTTCCTGTGAGGCTGTTCTCATTTGCTCCTGCCCATGACACATTTATTCTCCTCCCGGGTCTGTGACTTGGCCCATGATTTTTCCTGAAATGGGATATTCATTCCACTAATTCTCCCAAGCCCATAGTAGGTATGCAACAAGGACTATTATTTATCTTAACAGATTGATTAATAATGATTCTCATTTTTAATTTGGTAAGTGATAAAATTGCATTCAGTCAAAAACCAGTCCAAAGCAAGGAAGCGATTGTCATGAATTTATATGGAAATACTTTTGAGTTTTCCCAGACCCAAAATGTAACCTACCAAATAACACATAAAACTTAAAATAACATTCACATACAGTAAAAGCAGGAAGGCTAAGACACACAGCCTGTAGAGAGTAGTTTTGGGAAAGGGACTGGGTGGGGCCACATTCTGCTCAGGGCGCTGTGCTTCTAGACAGCTGTGGCAAAACCATTGCTGTTTTCACTTTCTGCCTTGTCTTTTTAAAGTGAAATTCCCCTTTGGTTTCTTTCAGTTAGTGAAAACAGTTCTGATGCAGCTCTTACTTACAAATGAAGTTGTATTGTTACAGGGCAACCCCGATATACAATGGGGTGCCTGACTGTGGGTTCTCACCCGTGCGCTTTAAAAGGACTTATAATAAGAACAATTGCAGGCACTCACAAAAAGGCTAATAAAAGGGTTTATTTACAAAAGGAAGGGAAATAAAAAATGAATAACTCGGGGACAAAAGAGAAAGTGAGGGAGAGATAAATCTCCAAATACGTCCTACCAGATCCGAAGAGCTGGAAACCCCAATGGCACACTGTAGCCCGGTGAGAAGCAAGAGCCCCCCAAGGTCAAAAGCCCTCGTTATATAGCCAACATGTCTGCTTAACTCCAACCCCTCAGTTTCCGGTAATCCTCTCTTCTGGATGATGATGGAATTCTGGGATTCGTAGCCCGAGGGGTCTTGGATCTCTCTGGCTTGAGGTGGGGGTCCATAAACCTTCCTGTGGATTTTGTTGCAGACGTCCTTTTTTCCCCCCAGCAGTATGATGTGAACCTTCCAAAGGGGGCAGGATACCTGTGTTCCCAACTCAGGCCCCCGTGCCCTGAGGCCTTGGTCACAAAGGGTGACTTCAGTCCATGGTTCGCCTCCCTGTTTTGCACCTAAAAATCAAATCTTACTGCCTCGGTATAGCTAATGTTAGGCTATAGACATTTTTTTCTCATTAGTATTCTAAAAAGTTTCTATTTTTCCACACTAATGTTGTCTCCTTGCTCTCTGAAGGCAAGTTCATAACTCCTGGCATCTTCTAAAATAGTGCTCTTTAAAGTAGATCATCTGTAAATATGTGTTTGTACATACATCACATGTATATAACTGAGTATTTAAGTGAGGCTTGTATGCTGTGAAAGTGAATGAATTAATGAATGAATATACATCTTTTATTCTTTAATGTGAGAATGGCAACTCCCGAAAAGCCTATTTTTGCTGTTGCTCTTTCAAATGCCTTTTAAAATTAGCAATTTGAAGGGTAATTCAAATAATGAGACATATGTATGTGACCATATTTTTACCTGATGTTATGTAAAACAAGACACAGTCCAAAGATTCACTGCAAAACCCATTGGCTGTACTGGAAATGAAGCGATCTGAATCCTGAGCATGGTTCTAATTTGACTTTACTCTGTGACCTTAACTACTTCACTAAAGTCTGAAGCCCTCAGTATCTCTATTTATAAAATGAAAGACTTAGAATACATGATTTTAAGGTTCCTTTTAACTGCAGTCTATTTTAAGTCAAGAAATAAAAGGTGAAAGAAAATGCCCATGAATGGTCATAGTTTTGTTAACTTAAAAAAAATAAAGCATTTATTTCCTAAAGAGGACAATTCTGTATGCAACATTTCATAGGAATTCAGTTTGCACTTCTCAGAATCATAATTTACAGGACATATTTGTTTAAATGCAAGATAGAAAAACTCAAATGGTTTAAGTTAATGTGCTCTTTCACTAGATTTTTCCTTTTTTAATGCTTAAATTTGCACTGCAGTGAATTACTACCAAATCAAACATTTTTAATACTTTTTGGGGTTAATGCTGAATTCTTTTCCTTTCCTTATTAATTTTCTAAATAATGAGGTAGTTCTTTGGAATTATGATATGTTAATCAGTATGTTTTTAAAAAATACCTTTAGGAATTTAAGGAATTAAACACAATTAGTACTTTTTTAATTGTCTGGATCAGACATGATTTACAGCTTTTTAAATTTGTTCTTTTCCCCTTCTAGAAATTGCAGAGAGGCAGTAAATATAGACCATCTCATAAAGTAAAATCACTCATTATGACTTAGCTATTCACTTCTATGAAACATTCTAATTTGATGGCAAAGAGTGAATGTATTTGATATTTTTCATCTGTTCCTTACCTCCCTCTAATTTGGTTAAAGTGTGTGAAAGAGAAAAAGGAGAGCCCCTGACATACTTGTTTTGGGTTAATTTAGTTCCACATCTTAAAATGCAGTATTTTGAATCAAATCATGGCCCTATCCAATAAATTGTTTAAAGTCCACATTTAAAAAAAATCAAACAACTAGAATTGAAGTGGCTTTGTGTTTGGATTATAAAAAATGACACATTATCATTGCAGAGAAATTAAAACACTCACGAAAGAGTGGTTGATAGGGACCAAGCTCACTTGTCCTTGGAGGGCCGGAGTGAAGGGTCTGAGTGAACTTGTCCCCAAGCAGGGAGGAGGAGTTAGCAACTCCCAACCTAATGAGCCTGGGTCACTGTGGTTACATTATTTCACTTACATCAGTTTGATTGTCCAGCAATGTCCATGCTGCTGACTCTTGCCAGAAGTGGTGTCACATCCCAAAAACTCTCTTGTAAACTAAAATAATTACCAATAGGATGACACAGCAATTGCACAATGGCATTTACTGATCACTCACAGTGTGTTCCTGTTCTCCCATTTGTTGAAGACAGATGACCTGAATTTGATACCACCCCCCCTCCCACTTTGTCTGTTTTCCATTTCCAGAGTCTGCATTCTGCAGTGACCCTCAAATCATTAATCTAGTTAGAGTATTGAAGGCTCACCAGTTAGTCCCTTCTGGATTGCTGCTTTTAATCTCAGATTCTGTCTTTGTAGCAACACATGTAGCTGTTTCTCACTGTAGTTTTAGCTCTAAAAGTTCCTCCAGGTGCTGAGAGAAACCAGGACATTGTAACCTCAAAAGCTTGCTTTCAACCACGTCCTCCTTAGGGGAGAATGAAGTATGAAAAAGTATGTCCATGGAGAATGCACATGATACTCAGCTTGGCTCTCCCTACTCTGTGCTAGGACTTTGCACCACCCCGCCCCCACCCCCCCAACCAACCCTTAATTTGCTTTTGACCTTGCAGAACCTGCCTGAACTCATTACCTAAAAAAGGGGTGCTGCACTCGGGATTTACATTTTTATATCATTCAAAATCCATTAATTTTCATGAGCACAAACTCATTGAATTACTTTTTTAATTTTGTGTATGTATTTATGAGAAATGGTATTTTTAAGTATTGCCAGTTTCTGCTCATTGACAGAATAGACCATGGAGGTTGGTGTACTGATCTTCAGAAAAAGACAGGAATCCTGTTGGGGACTGGTGCTTGTAGGGAATTTTAACAATCTACCTGTAGGCATTTCATAGAAAGACTGCCTTGTTTAAAAGTTGAGTGGTGTGTCTGTGTGTGTGTGTGTGTGTGTGTGTGTGTGTGTGTGTCTATGTTTATATATCTGGGAGCAGCAGTGGAAGGGGTCACAATCCAATACTTTAAACTAGGTTAAAGGAAAACAGCACTAGAACAAGTTTTTCTCTTTTTTTTTTAAAGATTTATTTATTTATACATACAAGCTTGGGTACAGGCCAGAGGTGTGGGGCAGCGAGAGGGTTCACCAGAGACAGAGTGGGGAGCAGCACGGGCAGATTGACAGAAATACACTGCTGAGGGGAGCAGCGGGCAAGGCATGAGAGGTCCACCACGCGATATGGGAATCTCCCTGGCCGGGTGTCGAACTCAATTTGCCGCTCCGGCAGCTCCACAGTGCAGCGCTTAACCGTTGCCCCACCAGGGAGGCCCAGGTTTTTCTGTTTTACATAGCTGATTTTCCCACCTAATCTCTAAAGTTTATGTCAGTCTAGTTGCTTTGGAATCCCTCCCCAAGCAAAATATGAGTACTTTTTCTAAGATCTGTCAATATCTGTATATGTAATACTTGATCATATACTGTTAATTTATTTGATTTCCCACAAGCGTGTTTTTTCCCAAAGAAAATACTTAGTCCCTTAAAAACAGGGAGTATATTTTGTGTTGCTTTTATGTAATAGTCTTTTATTAATAAAAACCTGCAATAAATACCCAAGAGATCTATTCTAGACTTTCTGTGTATTGCCTGTCCTTTGGTCCCTTTCCACTGGGTAGTCCCTGTCTTGTAATATGGATGAAAGAAGGATAAGAAAATCTAATTGATAAAATGAGGAACTTTGAGGCCAGTTTACCTATGTTATGCTATCCATGGTTCCATCATCATGGACAATTGGGGCCTGCCTGTGTTAGACCTGCATGAACTTTCTTGGTTTCCCCTTAATAATGATCAGTCACGGGGCCTCCCTGGTGGCGCATCGGTTGAGCGCTGCACTGTGGAGCTGTCGGCAGCACGCACAATGCGAGTTCGATGCCCAGCCGGGGAGAATCCCACCTGGTGCGGCAGACCTCTCCTGCCTCGCCCGCTGCTCCCCTCAGCAGTGGATTTCTGATCTGCCTGTTCTGCTCCCCGCTCTGTCTCTGGTGAACCCTCTCACCGCCCCAAGCCTCTGGCCTGTACCCCAGCTTGTATGTATAAAATAAATAAATCTTAAAAAAAATAATAATAATAATGATCAGTCACATAGCACTTCTCTGCTCCTCTTATAAACTCCATATGTATGTCTAAGATTAATTCAGTCTTTGTTTTTCCCTGTCACTATTTGTTTTTGTGTTGCATTTAGTCAGTTTTTAAACAGCTAGAGTGGAAATATCCATATGTTACCTGATGCTTGATCCTTCATTCTTTCTTTTATTTTTTATTTTCATTGTGCATGCTTAGAAATGCTTGGCATATTTCTATAATAACATAAAAAATGCGACACTAAAATTTCTCCATAGTGTTTTTTGTTTTTGTTTTTGTTTTGTTTTGCATAGAAGAACTGGGGTGTGGGCTACAGGTGCAGGGGCTGAGAGAATTCACCAAAGACAAAGTGAGGAGCAGAACAGGTGGATTTACTGAAATGCACTGCTAAGGGGGGCAGTGAGTGAGACAGAAGAGATCTGCTGTGCCATATATGGGTCAGCTCCCTGGCCAGGGATAGAACCCATGCCATAGCAGTGATAGCTCTGAGACTTAACCCCTAGACCACCAGGGAGGCCCTCTCCAGAGTTTGCATGAACTTTCTCCATCAGAATCAAAGGAAAATTCTTTGCTTAAGAGGTCATAATGACTGTCCTGCCATCTCACATCATGGAAAGGGTAAAGTGATAGTAATATTTTGGAAATCTTTTAGAACACGAATTCTAGGATTTGAGATGAGACTTGTACTAAGAAACATTTTGTCCATAAGTCTCATTTTCATCCAGAGATCTTTTTTCTCTTTACAATACAAAGAGAACACAGACTTATTTTATAAAAAGAAATTTCCCTTGAGGCATAGACATGAATTAACAGGTTATACCAGTTGACAGGATTAAGTCTCAGAGCAAAATAAGATTGATTGTAGAATGACAACAACTGAAAAATATGGGAAGTATTAATGGCATCATAAAACCTTAGAGTTGAAAGAAACATCTTATTTGATATAACTTGTTCATAGATAAAAGACTTCATTTTACAATATTGTTAATAAACCAGTCTTTAAAAAAAATAGATCTAGTCATGGGATCCAGTGAAATCTAAAGAATGCATTATTGATCACCATTGCTCAAAGGAAAATTTTACTTTTTATTTTTTATTATCAGAGAACTTTGTCATTCAGTTTCCACTTATGGTACATACTACTGCAAATCCTAATTAGAAAATGATGTGACTTGACTTTCTATTTTCTGTATGTATTATATTTAATTATATAATAACTATTCCTTACTTTTATTTATTTTTTCTTTTTTATCAAGCTAACATTGGTTTATAACACAATATACGATTTAGGGTTATAGGTTAAAAGCATTCAGATATATGTTACCACATGACACCACCACCAAAGCCCCAATAACCCTCCATGATAGCCTGTTGGGCCTCCTCTTATTACTCTTTCCCCCTATCCTCTCCTCTAGCCCCTCCTGGTAGCCCCAGTCCTGCAGTCAGATTTCTAGGGCCTGTTTTGATTTAGTTTTTTTTCTGCCTCTTTGTTCTGTTTCTTTATAGTCCATCTATGAGTGAAACCGTTCAATATCAGTCCTTATCAAAGTAGCAGTGTCTCTTTGAGGAAACAGAGCAAACATTGTTGAAATTTATATAGGGCCACAAAAGACCCCAAATAGCCAAAGCAATTCTGACAAGAAATCAGAATGGTGGTATCATACTCCCAGACTTCAAACTATACTATCAGGTATGGTAATCACAACAGTATGGTATTAGACTACAAAGAGACACACAAATCAATGGACTAGAATCGAAAGTCCAGAAATAAACCCACACTATATGGACAGTTAATTTGTAAGAAAGGAGTCAGTTGTATACAATGAAGAGATAAATGTCTCTTAAATAAATGGTGTTGAGAAAACATGGATAGTACTATGTAAAAAAATGCAATTAGACCATTATCTTGCAACATACACAAAAATGAATTCAAAATGAATTAAAAATTTGGATATAAGTTGTGGAACCATAAAATGCATAGAACAAAGCACAGACAAAACACTCCATGACTTTGGCTTCAGAGATGTCTTTGGGGAACATAAGTGAAAAGAAATATTGGTGCTACCTCAAATTAAAGTTTCTGTACAGTGAAAGAAGCTATCATTAAAATGAAAACCTACTAATGGGAGAATTTACTTGCATATATATCCAGCAAGTGATTAATATCCAAAAATACACAAAGAGCTCATACAACTCAACAAAATGTAAACAACTCAATCAAAAGATGGACTGGAGAACTAAATAGACACTTGCTCCAAACACAACATACAGATGGCAGCAGTCACATGAAAAAATGCTCATTGTCACTTGTCATAAGGGAAATGCAAATCAAACCCACCTCATACCGTGAGACTGGCTCATATCAAAAAGAACAGAAACAATCATGTTGGCTACAGTATAGGGTGAAAGGAACTTTTGTGTATTGCCCATGGGAATGTAGACTAGTCCAGCCCTATGGAAAACAGTATGTAGGTTTCTCAAAATACTAAAAATGGTCTCTAAGATCCGACATTCACACTCAAAGGTATCTACCTGAAGAATACAAAAACACTACTTCAAAGCGATCATGCAATCCTATGTTCATTGCAGTACTACTTAAAATGGCCAAGACGTAAAAAAAAATCTAAGTGCCCAAATACGGACGAGTAGATTAAGAATACTACTCAGGGGCCTCCCCGGTGGTCTAGGGATTAAGTCTCAGCACTGTCACTACTGTGGCCTGAATTCGATCCCCGACCAGGGAGCTGACCTACATGGCGCAGCAGACCTCTCCTGCCTCTCCCGCTGTTCCCCTCAGCAGTATATTTCAGTAGATCCACCTGTTCTGCTCCCCACTCTGTCTCTGGTCAGTCCCCTGACCCCTGCATCTATGGCCTACACCCCAGTTCTCCTATAAATAAATAAATCTTTAAAAAAATTCTAACTCAAAAAAAAAAAAAAGACTGCTACACAGCTGGACTGTGGTGGAAGACGATGGGTGCCTTGGAGGTGGGTGTGGTGGGTAACTTACATCTGAAGAGGTGTAAACCTGTACTTCAGAATCATATATACTGTCATATGCCAATGTTACCTTATAAAAATTAATATAATTTTGGCCCTTCCTGGTGGCCTAGGTGTTAAGTCTCAACACTAGCACTGCAACAGCCTGACTTTGATCCCCAGCCAGGGAGCTGACCCACATGGTGCAGCAGACCTCTCCTGTCTCCCTGCTGCTCCCCTCAGCAGTGTATTTTAGTGGATCCGCCTGTTCTTCTCCCTACTCTGTCTCTGGTGAATCCTCTCACCCCCCGCACCTATGGCCTAGACCCCGGTTCTTGTATGCATAAATAAATAAAATAAATCTTAAAAAAAATTAATGTAATTTTAAAAACACTTCCCAGCTATAAAAAGGAGAAAAATCTTACTGTTTGGGACAAGATAATATGGATGTAAGCAGGAGGTTATGCTAAGCCAAAGAAGTCAGGAAAAAAATTTCTTTATGGAATATGCCTCATAACTCCTACTCATTGACTCGGTGGAATATAAAACAGGTCCACTTCTTCTCAAGACAGCTGCTTAAATAAACACTTGTAGAAATGTCAATCTTTCTTTCCCTGGATCCTTCTAATGGAGCTCATCAATGCTAGCTGAAATAGTAAATAAAAAACTTGCATTTAATAAAAAAATTAAATTTTATAATAATACTAACTGGGTGGTAGTTCAGAAAAGCATGACTTCAGGGTTTTAGTTGACCACACTCACTATTAATGCTGACATTCAGCAGTTATAAAAATAATCTCAGGAATCATTAATAAGGAAAAAGGTTAACAAAACACATGGTTATTTTTTATGTTTATACCTTTAATTTCATTGTAAGAAAATGTTTTCCCTCTAATTTTCCAACTTAGATTAATAACTATTCTGGGAATTTTTTCAGGATAAAATCAACAACACTTCCCAGATTTGTGGATCCCACCTTTTATTTAGCACTAGTGTCTGATATCAATTTTAAATCAGCACAAGAAAATTTAAAAAAAAATCAAAAATCATTTTAATTAAGCAAGCACATGTTCAGGGACAAACACCAGATACATTTCTGATTATGCCAGGTCCCAGAGTAGATAGGATACTTCTTTGCTTTTAAGAATATTACACAAGGTGACAGGGTTTTACAGAAGTGATATATACTGTAATACAAAATAAAAACCACAAACTAATTCAGCATCACTGCATCAGGGAGCAATACATGAGAGTCACCGTTCAAACTTGACCCTGACCTGGACAAAGGTATTCCAGCCCAATAACCCCATTCAGCAGGGACAGCCTCGCTTGAGAGCAGGGTTTGTAAATGAACTATAAGCCTTCTGTAAAATTAGAATCTTCTGAGAAATTGTTCAGTTCTGGTGCTGGGTGGATTGCTTTTATGAGGAATTGGACAAATCTCAGTGAATTATGTTTAAGGTGGATTCAGTCAGATAGGATTCAAAATGCTTCCCTTTCTTGCCTAAGCCTTCCTCTTGATTCTCTTCTCCTTTGTATATGAATTAAAGTGCATTTGCATGTTCCTGTGATAACATCTAAAACTCTGTATTCATTTTCCATGAAGTCTTGGTGTCAGATCAAAGGAAAAGCCATTGTGAGAAAGACCATTATGAAGTTTTGTCCCTTCACTGTCATGGAAGGAGTTAAACCATACTGAATTTTAGACGCTTTTTAGCTTCTAATCTTAAACCTCAAGAAGAAACAGGAATTGTAAATCACTGTCTCTTCCTTTCAAACTCATCCTTTTTGTCACAATTTTTTTTTCAAATGTCCTCTTATTAAGGAGTTTTAAACAAGGAGTAGCATGATCTGGTGCCTGCTTAGAAGGATGATTGATGGTAGTGGATTGAAGATGATGCAGATGGATGGAAGACCTTGGAGAGCTTATTGTATTCCAGTAACAAATAATGAGACTCTAGATTAGGAAATAGTACTGGGAGCTGAAAAAAATAGAAGCAGAGAATTAGAAAGATACAGGCTGTGGGTGGCAAGAATAGGGGAGGGCTGTTTTGTGATTTGGAGGCTTTATCTTGGAAGCCAAAGGAATAACTGGCATTTATTGATATTTTTCACAGGAGGATAAGGAGTAGTAATGGGGAAAAGAAAATAAATTTCACTTTAAATCAGCTGGACTTGAGTTAGCTGTTGGACATGCATATTGAGCCAATGGATCTGGACTCAGAAGAATGGCCAGTGCTAGAGGAAATTTGGGGCTTATAGCTGAAACACATGAAGTAAAAAGGCCAGAGGACAGAACCTTTGGTGAGACCAATATAAAAAGTATGGACAGGGCCTTTCCTGGTGGCACGGTGGTCAAGCGCTGCACTTTGGAGCTGTTGGCAGTGGCGATGCGAGTTCGACGCCCAGCCGGGACAATTACCACATGGCACACAGACCTCTCCTGCTTTGTCCGCTGCTCCCCTCAGCAGTGTATTTCCATCGCTCTGCCTGTTCTGCTCCCTACTCTGTCTCTGGTGAACCCTCTCGCCGCCCCACGCCTCTGGCCTGTACCCCAGCTTGTATGCATAAATAAATAAATCTTTAAAAAAAAAGTATGGGCAAAGAAAGAGGAACCAATGAAAGAAGTTAAAAGAAGTCAATGGAGACACAGAGGGAGCATAAGTGTCTGTGATAAATTAAGAATGGAGAACATTTCAAGGAATGACTTGTCAATGACAAATATCGTTGGGCTTAAGGAAGAGTATAGGACTATACATTTGATACCTTGGAGGTTTTTGATGATTGTTTCTCAGAATGGTAGGGATGGATGCCACATAGTAATTGGGAAGTGAAGGCGGGGGGCAAAATAGAAGTATAGATAATTTGAAGTTTGGCAATGAAGGGAAGACAGCAAATGGAATGTAAATGGTTAGAAAACAGGAAGAGTGAAGGTGTTGACTACCTAAAGGAAAAGATGGTCCTGGAAAATGTTTTTCAGAATGCTGGAAAGAGAAAGAAAAACCCTAAGACAAAGTTATTCTCATAACAAAACCAAAGGAGTTGGAAGAGATTAAATTCACTGACCTTAGTGTTAAATATGTTCATATTTTATGCATTTCATTATACTTAGAAATATTATTATGAGAAATATTAGCTGTAAAATGTCCTGCAAAAGAACAGAAAAACAGGGCCTCCCTGGTGGCGCAAAATGTTCAGTCTTGGCCTCTGAAGCTGTCCACAGCCAATGCAGCATGAGTTCGATCCCCAGTCAGGGAGATGGCGTCGCAGACCTCTCCTGCCTCTCCTGCTGCTCCCTTCAGCAGTGTACTTCAGTAGATATGCCTGTTCTGCTTCCACTCTGTCTCTGGTGAATCTTCTCACCACTCCAATCTCTGGCCTACACTCCAGTTCTTGTGTGTGTAAATAAAGAAATCTTAAAAAAAAAAAAAAAGAACAGAAAAACAAGATGATCATCTGAATGCCTTCTAAAGTATTTGAGCCATGGAATGTGAATTTTCACTTATTTATTTAAATGAAAAAAATTATTTTTTGCCTTGGACAGCAAGAGCACAGAATTGGAATAATTATAATCTTTGGTGCAGAGCACATTTCTTAAGTTTCCATAAATGAAGCTAAAACAGCATGTATCTGCCATCATGTATCCCTGCCGTCCAATATATCAGTGTTTATAAGGAGAATAAAATGATTGCAAATACTGGAAAGATAGCTAACTACACAGCCAGAATATACTAACATTTTATATTCTCTCACTTTTCAAATTCAGAGAATGAGAGGAATTTTCAACAAGCTCTAAATGAAGAAAATGTTCTTCCATCAAATCAGAAACTAAATCAAGGGTGCCTTCTGCAAACCCCTACTTTTAACAATCTTTCCCATTCAACTTTCTAAAAATTCTTTGCAATACAGATTCCATGTTATATAAATCTCTTAGAAACTACAAGTTCTCCTTTTTCACTTTAAAAAACAAATTTTTTAACAGAGTTGCCAAAATGCAATCCCAAACTGACCATGTTTGCAGAAAAGGAAATGTTCTTTTACCATTTTATGTGTGCCCACGTGCATAGATTTCTGTTATGTGTTTATATAGAAAAGATTGTGGTGTAAGGAAAGCATCCAACAAACCCACAGATGTATTTGGCTGGGCTGTTCATCCTATAGATGATGCATTTTATACTATTCTCTTCTTTGGTTGGTGACGATACGTTCAAACAGACATGGAGAGAGTTCTAGTTTATCATTAGAAACAGGTTTGATTTCCTTAAAAGGCAGTTGTTTCTTTTTTCCTTTGCTTCTCTAAAGAATTGGCCACAAACTGGGAATAGTTATTGTGTGACTCATTTTTCGAGCAGCATCACAGCATATAGAGTTCAGATCAAATTATGAAACAAGCACTAATTGGACTGTGTGGAATAGAGTGTAATTTTTAGAAGGAAGTTTTATGGATTGCATTTTCTTGAATCTGCTTTGTAGGTAAAATAAATTGTTCCTTTTTTAAAAAAAGAAAGACTGAATCCAAATACTGGGATAAAATTTCTTGTGTCCTTTTAACTCAATACATACAGTTTTTGTATTTGCCAAAATATATGACGTATATTACTATATTAGGTGAATAACAAGCAAATCAGTGATAATTATTTTTGTATTGTGATAACAATGGCTTCTCACATTTAATTCTTGCAAGTGCCTCAAAGATAATGCAGTAACTATTCTAGATTCCCAAATACATTAAACTACACATAATATGTATAGTTGTGCCAACCAGGTGCATGATTTAAAATGAAGACTAAAATTAAACATACTTTTAAAGAATTGCATAGCCATCTCAAACAAAAATCCCCTTTCATTGGCTTTAACCTGGTGTTTCCAATGTGAATATACACTTTGAAAATGCAGACAACTACATACCTCAGGAGCACAACGTGGGATCTTTACAAATATTTATTGAGTACTTATTCAACAAGGCTTATTTGCTGAATACTTACATTAAGTGAGGGGGAGAAAATATATTGCACAAATATTACAAAGTGCTTAGGGATCATTTCTTACTCTTCAGAGCCTCACTTGTACCTTCCTGTTCTTAATCTTGTGCCCTATCAATCATTTACAATTAATTAGAGGTGATCTTGGAGCCAAAATCTCTTTGCAATCATCATTTTTTCCCCTCCTATGTTGGCTATTTTTATATACCAAAATAATTAAATAAGAAGAAATAAATCTATTTATCTAGATATTGATTTTTAAAACTTTTCACAGAATGAACATCAGTTAAAATCTCACTATGACTCAGGTGCCAGGGATACAAAAATGAATACTATATAGTTCTCCTGAAAAAGCGTACTTTATTATACAGGGAAACAACTATGTGATGTCATTAGAGTAATATGATTTTGTAAGTATTGTTGTAGGAAATATATATTGAACAGTGGGAGCACAAAGGGGGGTGGGAAGGGATATCACAGAATGTTTTCTAGAAGTTGGAATACTTAATTTGAGTCATCAAATACAAGATGGTGTCTGTCAGGATGGAGGAGAGGGGTACAGTAAGTGTTCTAGGAACAGCCTAGACTAAAGCAGCACGGCCTGTTTAAAATCTGAGAGTAGAAGTTGATAGAACCTAAGCTTAGGGGTATAACTTAGGGCTGAAGATAAGAACATCAGACAAAATAAGTGGGGAGTTTGGTAGGAGCCACATCTTGGAGGGACTTGTGACTTGTAGGATTTTATAAAGGCAGTGGGAATCCATTAAAATACTTTAATTTTTTAAAGGAATAATCTGATCAACTCTTGGCAAAAGTCTTGGCTGTGTGAGAGATGAGATTATTGTCCCATCAGAAGGAAGAGGATGGATGAGGGAATAGAAAAGAGGAAAAGAATACATTTGATCAAAATTGGATTTGCTAGGGCCAGGTAGTTGAAGAGATAGAGGTGGGAGGTGGAAAAGGAAGGATGAAGAATCTGAGATGACAGGTATTTCAGCAAATTTTAGAGTCATTCTTGGAGGAGTGCCTGCAATAGGGGAAGCACAAGTGCACAAAAAGATAATGAGTTTAGAGCCTCCCTGGTGGCGCAGCGGTTCAGCGCTGTGCTGTGAGGCTGTCCGCAGTGGCGACAAGAGTTCGACACCCAGCCAGGGAGATTCCCACATGGTGGGGCAGACCTGTCCTGCTGCGCCCGCTGCTCCCCTCAGCAATGTATTTCCGTCCATCTGCCCGTTCTGCTTCCCACTCTTTCTCTGGTGAACCCTCTCGCTGCCCCACACCTCTGGTCTGTACCCCAGCTTGTATGCATAAATAAATATTAAAAAAAAAATAATGCAGAAACTTTGGTGTTTCCTCAAAATGGAGCCTGTTCTCCTTAGCTTCCCACAGCCGCCTCTCTCCTGTAGAAAAGTCTTTGGGTGAGGAAAGACCAGACATTTCAACAGAATACACTCAAACTAAACCTGAATTCATGTGGCAACAAGTTTTCCAAGACAGTCTTGAGGGGATTGTTATCCCAAGTTTCAACTAATGCTGATCTCAGCTGGAATAATTTGCACTCCTAATGTAATTTTTGCTTCAATACATATGTAGTTGACAGGAGCTGTCTAGAAACAGCAGATTTCACCCATCTGTCAGTAAATCAGAGATATAAATGTGAAAGTCATTTTCCAAGGATTTTGGTGGGTGTGTAGCATTCCCCAGTGGATTATGGACCAGCCAGTTACCACAAAGTTACAGATGCACGTTAAAACAATCTCTCCTTTTGCAGGTGTTCCTTACTTCAGACTGTACATGCTTGCTGGAAATCTTTGCCATTTTTCCTAAGCATGTGGATCTACAGTTGGTAGAGGAGGGTCTGTAATTGGCAGAACTCTAATGAGAAATACAGAAATGCAATTCAGCATTTCCTATTAGGTATGTTATCATTTGGGGGTGTAACAAAAATCACGAGTAAATTTGTTAGCAATAATCCAATAATAGCTCTTAAGAGGGTGGAGCCACTTCACCAAACTTGCACTCTATGCATTGTCAACATAGAAACCAATATGGACTCAGGGCAAAAAGAGTTCAGGCCCTCGCACAGCGTTGTTGGACATGTGACATCTCCTGGTCCTATTTCCTCTCCTGCCCTGAGCACCCACGCTGCTTCTTAGGCACGTGATGAGGTCATGGGAGCTGGTCCTTTTGTCAACGTGGTGACATCATAAAGAAACTCCAGCAAGTTATGCAAAATGTTATTTCAGATTGTCTTCTGACCAGGCAGCTAAAGGTCAGTCCTGGAAAGTAGCCATTCTGTCCTGCTGGTGTCTTGGTTGTATTGTAAAGGAGATTTTCCTCTAGACCACTCTCCAGGCAATGAAGCAACTTCATTCCTGTTTCTGTCCATCTACTTGCAGAAGTCCATATTGTGTTTTGAATTGAGTGGTTGACATATTACTGATTTTTTTTTTCAAACTATGCTGCAAATTGCTGTCCCAGCCACTAAAACCTAACACACAAGCTTCATTACTGCAATAATTTGGCAACTGTATGTGTTGGAGTGAAGGTGAACTTCCTTTTCTTGCTTGGGCTATGTCCCCAGTTTCATTGCATGGTGACGTGTAGCACTTTGCTAGAAACTCTATTTATAGTTGAGTTAATTTGCAGAGGGCACCTCTTGGTCATTTCAGCGCCTTGGCAATTTAAGGTACTGGGTTAGAAAATATTCATGATATAGCAAGAGATGCCCAGAAAATGCAAGTCATTATCTGGTCATACTGGCATGTGAGACATTGGATATGATTTGCTACCTTCTCTCACCAGCCAGTAGAATGTCAACCCCAAACTACTTGATTAAAAACCCAGCCTACTTGGGGAAAAAAAATTTTTTTTGTATTTCTGTATATTTATAAAATGCAGATTTTATAAATAGAAAATAAAAATATCTATTTTTATTTATCTGTATATTTGTAAAAATATGCAGATCCTTGCTCTTACTCCTTGTGTTACACTTTTTGGTAATCATTGTTGATTGTTGTTACCTAATCCTCAGGCTCTACACCTTGACACAGGCCCTAAGTATCACAGTCGTTCTTTCTTATCCTTTAAGGCTATTCTGTAAGGATGCAGATCTAAATATTTCAAGCTCCATAGGATTCCTAGAGCAATATTTATGACCTGCGTACTCATTAAAATCTGAACTTAGAGGATTCCTGAATGCAGCTGTGTTCGATTATTACTAAATTCACTGGGTCAGTTAAATTCTCCTATATATTCAGAGAAAAATGAGATGTGAACTTTCTTTTTCTTTTTTTTTGTTTTTGTTTTCAATATTTATTTATTTATGCATACAAGCTGGGGTACAGGCCAGAGGCGTGGGGCGGCGAGAGTGTTCACCAGGGACAGAGTGGGGAGCAGAACAGGCAGATAGATAGAAATTCACTGCTGAGGGGAGCAGCGGGCAAGGCAGGAAAGGTCTGCCGCGCCATGTGGGAATCTCCCCAGCCTGGCAACAAACTCATGTTGCCACTGTGGACAGCGGGGAGGCCCTCTTTTTATTTTTAAATGAGAGTGGGAGAATGAAAAAGAAAAGGACTTCCACATGATTGCATCACTTCTTCAGCATAGCAAATAGATTCCTAATCTTTTAGGTATAAACTTATTATTAATTAGGTATAAATTTATTATTAATTAATTTTTTAAATATTTATTTATTTATACATACAAGCTGGGGTACAGGCCAGAGGTGTGGGGTGGCGAGAGGGTTCACCGGAGACAGAATGGGGAGCAGCACAGGCGGATCGATGGAAATACACTGCTGAGGGGAGCAGTGGGTGAAACAGGAGAGGTCTGCCCTGCCGTGTGGGAATCTCCCCGTCCGGGTGTCGAACTCTTGTTGCCGCTACCAACAGCTCTACAGCGCAGCGCTTAACCTCTGCATCACCTGGGAGGCCCATTAATTTATTTTTTAAAATTTCTTACATTGATCTTCAAGATGTGAACTTTCTTAAAGATAAGTAAGAGATGCATTATCTTTCTCCATCAACATGGGTGTGGGGTGTCTAACTTCCCAGTGGGGTTTGGGTAGCGATTATGGATAGCCTGATGTGGAGCTGGCACCCCTGAAATTTTAGGATAATGACTTCCCAACTTGGATTTTTCAAAGCTCCAAGACATTTTTTAAAAAAAATGTCTAATGTGTACCAGGATTTTTGCTGGCTACCAGAAAAAAAAGGGTAAATTAGACATGGACCCGGCCTCCAAAGTGTGTACAGTCCAGGGCCTCCTTGGTGGCGCAGCGGTTGAGCGCTGCACTGTGGAGCTGTCGGCAGCATGCGATGCGAGTTCGACGCCCAGCCAGGGAGAATCCCACATGGTGCGTCAGACCTCTCTTGCCGCTCCCGCTGCTCCCCTCAGCAGTGTATTTCTGATCTGCCTGTTCTGCTCCCCACTCTGTCTCTGGTGAACCCTCCCACCTCCCCATGCCTCTGGCCTGTACCCCAGCTTGTATGTATAAATAAATAAATCTTAAAAAAAAAAGTGTGTACAGTCTAATGGGGGAAAGGAGAGTAGATTTCACCTGGTCAGAGTGGATAGAACAGTATTTGCAATGATCAGGAGGCACTGCGTGTTTGGGGAAGTAAATGCGTCTCCTGATGAGTGAGGGGCAGAGCCAGAGCTAATAGGAGGTGAACTGGAGAGGTTGGAAGGGACTGGAAGGCTTTTGTGAGCTGTGATACAGATCTTGGATTTCTTTCTGTGAGTGTGTGTAGTAAGCTGTTCAAAGCATTAGAATGAGTGAAATCTGTTCTCCATCCTTCACAGACAGGGAAAAACACCTTTTGCTTTTTAACACTGGAGCCACTGGGAGGCTTTTACAGCTGTGAAATATGGTGAGGATGTGAACCGTGGCTGCTGCCATGGGTTGAGAAGAATAGGGCATGGCTAAGAAATCGGGAAACACCAAGCTATCCCCCTTCATCATTTTCACTCTTCTTTCAGAGTCTCCTGCCTCCCCTCCCCACCTCCTCAGCTAACACCAAAACCTTCATCAAGTGAGCTCCTCTCGGTCCTGTCTCATTAGTTTTTCCGACATTCAAGTCTTGCCAGGACGGAGCCTAGCAGGTGCTGCTGGGCAGAGGAGCAACAGGACATTCCTGCCACCGATGCCTTCTCCTTTTAAAAATTCTTAAATTTGACATCATTTAGATATTTACTCTCATTTTCCTGACTCTCAGGGTCTCCTCAGTTCTCTTTTTATTATTGATGAGACAGAAAACGTGAATTAGAAAGGACTATAAAATTTACCTAGACCATCCCCATCCTTTTATAGAGGGGGAGACTAAGGCTCAGAAAAGAAAAGCCATCTTTTTACAGCTGTAAAAGCTGTATGTCTAGCTAGTGTCTCAGCCAAGTCTAGATTCATGTTTAAAAGCATTAACTGTCTCTGCTGCAAAGTGGAAGTGTCAAAAAATGTCTGTTCACTCTGTAATCTCTAAGATGATGCTGCATTTCGCTTCTATGAATGTGGAAGCACATGCCTGGTTTATAATATATACCAGTGACCTTATTGGACCAGGGCTGCTTTTAATGATGTTAAAGAGTTTGTTTTTCCCTAAAAATGATTGTGGAAACACTAATAGGACTCTGGAGGGTGATGCCTTTTTAATGTTCTGTAAGATGATGGCAGAATTTGCAAAGACTTGCTGCTAATGATACCCAGTATTTTGTTTTTGGCTATATATATATTTATTTTTATTTTTTTCCAAGAAAAAAAAAACAGTAGGAGTAACTGCGCAAACAAACAAGGAGAGAAGACTCTAGGATGTTCAAATTAACCCTGCCCTCAAAAAGATGAATATCGGATGGTTTCGCTTATATGCAGAATACAGAGAAACCAAACAGATTGCCAGGAAAAAAGACAAAACGTAGAAGCTGACCACAGATCTGAGGCATATAGCAGGAGGGAAGGGCACAAGGAGCTATGGTGACAGGTCATGGGTGCTGCGGTGGTGGAAGAGCTATGGGACCGCACCTGAGGGGAGAAATCAAATACTGTTCAAAAATGAATAACAATGTAAGAAAATATACAATGTACTTTATCAGGAAAAAAAAATTGTATGTGGACAATGTAATATTATTCAGCTATGAGAAAGGAGGATATCCTGCCATTTACAGCAATGTGAAGGGACCTTGAACATGCTAGCAATGCTAAGTGAGATAAGTCAGACAAAGACAAGTACTGTATAATATTACCAAATATCGCCTAGATGTGGAACCTAAAATAGTCAAATCTGTAAAAAAGGTATAACTAGGACCTCCCTGGTGGCGTAGCGATTAAGCACTGCACTGTGGAGCTGTCCGCAGAGGCGACGCGAGTTCAATGCCTGTCCGGGGAGATTCCCACATGGCACAGCAGACCTCTCCTGCCTCGCCCGCTGCTCCCCTCAGCAGTGTATTTCCGTCGATCTGCCTGTTCTGCTACCCGCTCTGTCTCTGGTGAACCCTCTTGCCGCCCCACACCTCTGGCCTGCACCCCAGCTTGTATGCATAAATAAATAAATCTTAAAAAAAAAAAAAAAACCAACCAATCCTCCCCCCTCCCCACCAAATAAGCCATCTCTGGATGGCAATGAAAAATAAAAAGTTAAATTAAACTGGCCCTTATCACTATAATAGTTGTTAATTTTATTAACAGATTAAATTCTAAATTTGTGAAAGTCAGTACCTCTGTTATATTCCTCTAAACTGAAGCCTTTGTTGGCAAATTCCATAGATTCAATTTAATAAAAATTTAATAAAACAATAAATACTGACAGAGACCACGTGTTACTCAAAAAAAGCAACAAATTAACTCTGCCTTTTATGAATTTATTTTTAAGTTGATATCAGATATATATATGTATACATACATGTAGCACATGTATAGTTATATAAATGTATATTAAATATTTATATGTAAAAACATTAATGGTGCTACCAAAAGTATGAAATTTTCCTTCTTAGGATATATTAAATATTCTCCCTGATATTTATTATTATTATTATTATTATTGTTATTATTGTTATTGTTATTCCCCCCTCTGTAAATTGAGAAAAGTGATACATGACTGAGTGATTTTAAGAATATTCTAAGTAGTGAATGAAATGCTATTGTAAAATAGCTAGTAAATGTGTATGCCAAGCTTTGGTGATGTTCTTCTCTTTGGTAAGGATTCTCCTTTTAAACAAAGCGTTTGTGAATAGCTCTTGAACTGCGTCCTGGGAGAAGAAGGGTGTCTGAAGGGTACTCCCGCCTAAAGAGGCCACTGGGCCTGGCTCCCTTGACTGGAGGTTGCTAGGCAACCAGAGGAGCTTTCAAACAAGCCAGCCCTGGACTGTAATGGTTGATGTGTTACCCTTTAAGAAGTGTTGATATTTTATGGCAGGAGGTTTGTTTGTACAGAACTAATCAGTCCTTCTAGGGGTTTATTAGCTAATTGGCCACGATCAAACCTTATAAAAAACTTTTGGAAAACAGTCATCTGTGATTACACTGAAGGAAAAACTCTTATGATGAAGTCAGAAGTGTTGATCTTTGAAAATGCTTGCCAACCTGCATCTAAATGTGTGTGAGAAGAAATACATTTAAAATATGTCCTTCTATAGTAAATTTCAAAAAGTTTCTCCAAAGAAGAAAAAAAACAGCTGGCATATGTCTTATTAGGTCATAACTGATATTTTGGGATAAATCCAGACCAGTTCCAACGGCAGGCAAATGTTTGCAGCAACATTTCTTTAGAAAGATTAGACATCAGTCAAAAAGCTTCAGATTATCTCCAAACAAATATAATAAACTACTTCTTTAATCCTCTTTTATTTGTTCTTTTTAAGTATCTTTGTCTGTTAAAATCTGCTTACTAGAATGAATAAAAATGTTCAAACCGGGGGTATTGTGAGGCACAGGTTGACCATATTTTTGGATATGTATGCTTATCTAGAAATACATACACAAGACAGTGTAAAGTAACTTCAAAAACTCTGGTTAATGAGTAGTATCTCGTTCATTAACTATTTCACATTCCATAGCATTGTACTTTTGTCCTACAAGAGCTACCTGATTAGAGTGCTTATAATGTTGTAATAAACACACTTGTTTAATTAGCAGTTTTCCATAGAAGATTATAAACTGTCAGGAGTTTACATGTCTCATTTACATGTCCTACTTAACTTGCTGTTTCTTTGCCAGCATAGGAAAATAACTATTTCCTGTTTCCTGGCCATATTAAAGGGAACAAAAAGGGGAAAGAGGTATGTGTGTGAGAGAGAACCCTCAAGCAACTGATTGAGCATGGCTGTGCATGTATTTTTTTCCTACATTGTGTTTACAAAAGAAAAAGGCATAGGAGCAAGAATACAAGGAAATAGCATTAATTTAGCATGCAAAAAAATTCTGTCTTTGATATGATATTATTGGAATAGATTTATATAATAAGAACCCTTTCAATTAGCATTCATTATAGTGACCCTGTAAGATTTTACCTAAGTATTTTCAGAGAATCTGTTACTTACCATAATATTGTATTAGGCACTCAAGCAGATATAATAGTGCTGCTACATATATGTGTTAACAACAATTAAACATTTAGCAAGCATTTATCATGTATCAGGTGTAATGCTAAAGCTGTATCTGCATTGCCTCAGTAATATACACAAAACTCCTATAATGTAATGTGGAATAATTATATAATAAGTAATGTGGAAGACATTACTTTCTAGCTGTACTTTGATACATATAGAAACCAGTAGAGAAAGCAAATAATTTGGAAAAGATGACATAGCTATAATATTGTTTCTTAAAGTAATTTATTTTTATTATTTAGATAACACTAGTTTATAGCACAGTACATGATGCAGGGGAGTAGGTTCACACCTCCTCAGATGTACGCCACCATACAACACCCACCACCAAAGTACCATATCCCCTTTCCATATGCCATTCCCCCCTTTGGTCCCATCTAGTAACCTCAATTCATTAAGTGAGCTATAAAGAAAAATTCTAAAATGTACATGTGCACTTTCTCCATCTCCCCCACTGACCCCATCAATGTTACCTGGAAACACTGACAAAATACAGTTATGCTCATGCACTCACAACCTAATGTCACTAACCAATAGCTATTCATGCTTAGTCTCCCTCTCATCTCCAATTCATGAAACATTAACACTGGTAAAACTTCTGAAAAGGTGTTAATTCCAACACAGAGAAATGGGAAATAGTTGAGCATTGATTTAAGCAAAGGCTCTGATGAGTTATCTGGAACTCTTTTCATTCAGTCCAACACTAGGTCTTGTACATCTAAATCCACAATACACCCCAACTCAATCTCTTCCCTCCAGTGTCACTGCCACTGCTAGTTCAAACATTATCATAAGTCATCTGGCATACCTGCCATTGATTCCAAACTGCTCTCTTCCCATCTTCCAGTCTACTTTACAAACAGCATCTTTCCAAACAGCATGCCTCTTTTTACTTAAAACTCAGGATTGTTTTCACTATAGTATTGATGAATATAAAATCCCCCTCATGGTCTGCAAGGCCCTGCCTACAGGGCCAAGCCTATTTCTTTCTGTGCTCTTGGTTTTCCAGTACATTCCAGGTATACTCATTTTTTCTCAATCCATTTCTGGAATTAGCCCTTCCTTCCTCAGGACCTTTGCATATGCCCTCTACTCTGATGGAATGCTCCATTCTCTTTGCCTGGCTAGCTCCCACTAATCATTAGCTTTCATCCTATGAGTTGCTAAGTCTCCCTCTTCCCTGACAACCCAATTTCAGATCACATATAATATTCTCTGAAAGCACTTTTCCCCTTTCCTTCAGAGCATGTATATGTGCACTGTTTGCCTGGTTCAAGCCCGCTTCGACCAGTTAACCACAAACTGCAGGAGGAGCGAGGTGACTAACCACTGGATCTCTGGTGTGGTCAAACAACCTGATTTTGAATTTTGTACCCTCTTCTAGCGGGACACCTTAAATATTCAACTCAGCTTCCTCCTCTGAACAATAGAGAGCAATAATACTACCCTTTCTAGGAAATTGTTCCAAGGATCAGACCGCAAAAACCCATGTAAAGTGCTAAACAGAGTGCCTGTTTATTGGTGGTATTCGGTCTATATTGGTTATCAGTATATTATTATTGCTTTTAGGATTTGCTTACTTATTGTAGGTAGAAGCCGCTGGGAAATGATATCAGTTTTTGAATAATTCTAAAAATTTTCTGGGAGGGTTATTGTTATACAAGTTAGAACAGCTCTAAACACTGTTTTTAACTGATAACCTCAATGCCATTCTAAAAATATTTATTAAGAAAACTGTCAAAGAGTTCAATTTAGCCTTGCTAATATATAACTTATTCTCTGCTTCAGAGGTTGTCTTAAAATATGTTGAGGTTTGTTTTAGTTTTTAGAACTTAGAAGACTTTATTTTCAGATGTTTTGAAAAATAACCCATTACTTTCTAAATTTTCCATTGAGATTGTTGAGTGTATTTCAAAGACAAAGCAAACTGGTTAGGTCTTTTGACATTTTCTTTTTATAAACTTCAATTTTTGGAGAATAATGTTAACTTTTCCTCTTCCCCCCTCTTTTCATAATGGAATTTCCTTGGGAGAGCTTTTTATACCTTCAGCAGTCTATACAGTAAAAATTCTGTTCTGTGTATATGGATTGTGACAGTGTATAGATTCTCACTGTCAGACACCTTCCTTTGGATAAATATTTATGTGAAATGAGACACAGAATTTAAAATAGTCCTAAAGAAGCTGCATACTCTCCTTGACAACACAAACAACAGAAAACTTTGTGTATTAACAGTTGGTTTTAGCAGTATCTAGCGTAGAGAAATACAGACAAAAATATACTTTGGTCCCGTAATATTTATAGCATGGCCTTTTTAACCATTGTGCCCTATTTAGGAATATTTTTGAGTGAACTTTAATGTCCAAGAACATACTTATAAACTAGTGGCAGAGTAGCTCATACCCACTACTAATGGCAAGAGAATATACTCTTGCTTTTCATACAGGATAGAGGAGGGATTAGCCTTGCAAGAAATCTTCCTAAATTCTTGGACACCCTGGCATATAAAACTTTGTTAAGGATGAGTAGCTGCTTGGAAACATTGTTGTGTTTTAGATGCTTTTGTAAGAAACATTGTCTGGATAATTTCATAGATGAGAAAGGCAGAAGATTCCATTTTGTTACTCTGAGTTCTTCTAACCCACACAGGGCAGCACTTGGCACTTCCATTGTTAGAGAATGAGCTATTGCACATCAGATAGCAAGAAGCATCCCAGGTAGAAAGAAGCTCAGCTAAAATGCATGATCATATGAATTGAATTTCTAGTGTTTATATAATCTTTGCTTTCAAAAATAAAATTGCCAATGCACTAAAAATCTATAAAAATTGACACATACTCTTATTTATTTGTTAAATAGTTTTTTTTTTAACCTGGTATAATATAGCCTACTTGGAGACTTGGTGTTCTCATATGAACATCAGTTTCTGGTCTCTGTTATGTTAAAGTTGGGAAACCTGTTGGCATTTGCACTGTAGGACATTGGTGCTGTGTACGAAGCATTTTGGCTTCATCGCTTTCATTTTTGAGCTTTTGCTCTGTCAGTGTGAGTGTGTGTGCCTGTAGTTTAATCTCCCTTCCCTTATCATTTTCTGTTTCCAATCGTGGATTAAGAAATGTATTAGAATTATTTCCAAAGTAAGAGTAAATTGGCTTCAAATGATCACTCAAAATACTGTCATATGATTTAAATACAAGGATTTACATTTTTTCATTTATTCAGCAAATATATGCTGAATGGCCGCCCTGTGTTATTGGATAGGGGACAGGATGGCGAGAATGATCTCCACCTCAAGGGAGACATGTGTGTGAGGAGAGCTGTCCTGTAACTGAGGAGGGACTCCTGCTCTCCCCAGAGGTGGCCAGGGAAAGCACCACAGAAGAGGCAATGCTTGAAACTGAGTTTTCAACAAAGAATCTTGACAAGGGCCTCCCCGGTGGCGCAGCAGTTAAGCGCTGCGCTGTGGAGCTGTCGGCAGCGGCGACGCGAGTTCGACGCCCGGCGGGGGAGAATCCCACATGGTGCGGCAGACCTCTCCTGCCTCGCCCGCTGCTCCCCTCAGCAGTGTATTTCTGATCTGCCTGTTCTGCTCCCCACTCTGTCTCTGGTGAACCCTCTAGCCGCCCCACGCCTCTGGCCTGTACCCCAGCTTGTATGTATAAATAATAAAATATATATAAAAAAAATCATTTATTTAAAAAAAAAAAAAGAATCTTGACAGGAGGATTTTGCAGATGAAGATGGCGGTGATGATGTGTGAGGCTGGGAGGAGCTAATGGAGTGAGCATTCCAGGCACAGGTCTTCCTCCTGCCTTTCCAGTCTCCTTGGCGGGCTCCTCTCCTGCCTGTTACTTGGGCTTGCTGTTCCCCAGGTTCTGACCTGACCTTTTTTCCTGGCTTTCAGTTCACTATTCCAGGGTCATTTCATGGCCATTGCTGTTCCTCGTAGATGATTTTTGAGTCATGTAGGCATGATTTTTAAATGTCCTACCTCAAGAGCAGCTCTCTTTTCTGCTCCAGATCATCCTAGCCCATGAAATGTTGGGGACATCTACTTTAACATCTCACAGACATCTCACCGTCAGTCACTCCCCTCTCTGCTCTGATCTGATTCTCCTCCTGGTTCTTTATGTTAGTGTAAAGCAAGGAACTCCCACCAGTTCCTTAAGCCAGAAACCTTGGCTCCTTCCTTGGTGCTCCCATAGTTTACCAGCTCTGCTCATTTCTTCATCTTAAACAGCTTTTAAATTTCTCAACTTCTGTTCACAGTCACCAATTTCATTCAGGACACTATCAATATTTTACTACATTGTTTCAAAAGCTTGCTAACTGGGCTCTGGCTTGTCCTTTCCCCACTAAGACCTGTACCCGGGCAATGTGATCTCCGAAGAATCTTTCTAGTAAAGAGAATGCAATCCTGTTACTCACCTAATTTAAATATTTGATTTTATGTAAATATGTCTAATCGCCTTCCAGATGAACATTCTGAATGAACCTGACCATCCACTCTCCTTCTTCAACTTGGTCACACCTGGGATTGTACACGTTCTTGTCTCCTTGAGTGAAATTTAGTCCTCATGCAGTCATCTCACTCAGGAGGGACTGAATGTTTCCTTCAGGAAAATATTTCTGGCCCCCTTAATGGGAGTATTTCTGATCCCCTTTCTCTGCGCTGATCCATGATTGTACCTATGGGATTTTAATTTTGAGAGATGTTTGCACAACAAGATGAAGAGACTAATGCCATTGAAAGAATAATTTTATCATTTATATTTTCAGAGAGGAGGGGAAATACCATGCCCTGGAGGGCCTGGCTGCCTCAGTAGTTAGAAGAGACTGTGGGGAAGGCCCTGGCCACAGCCTTAATTAAGTTTCCCATGGGGAAGTCAAGGCAGGGCAGAGGAAACAGTTTGGATTGGCTTTGGAGCCCCCCGTGGGCTCTGCGGCATCTGGAGTAATTTGTGTTCTGCACCTGGACTTTGATTTAGGACAAGGGAAAAATTCCTATGAGGGTGTGTGTTAGTGTTTGAAAGGAGAGGTGCTAGGCGTGCTGTTTACCACTTGAGGAATTACCAGACTCCAGAGGGCAGCCTCTCCCCAGAGGGCACCCCTCCCCCACAAAGATGCCAAAACTATCATAAAATATAGAAAAAAGATATGATCAATACGACCTGGCCATCTGCTGTGTTCAGCTGCACATTGTTCTGTGTTGTTTACAACTGCCAAACTTGCTAGATTGTGGGTTTCGTGGGAACCTTGTATGTCTGGCTCACGTAGCCTGGCTCACCCAGCATTTGTCTCTTACTTGGTGGAAGCTCAGCAAATATTACTGGAATGAAAACAGTGAGTGGACACCTTGCTACGTGGTGTATATGGTTAGTGTCCCACAGGGAGAGCACCAGCGTTTTTTTCTATAGATATTTTTATATCAATTAAGTAAAATGTAGTCTCATTTGATTTAAATGTGAGGATTTTTTTCTTCCAAACCTAGTAAAGTTTAATTTGGCTCAGTGGAATATATTTATAAATAATGTTTATTAAACCATAAATAATATAATGTGTAATGTATTTATGAAAACTCTGTAAAGAGCGTTTTGCATCTCTACATTTTTTGTGTCAGCTGGTGGTTCTTTACCAGGGGGCAGTTTTCTCCTCTGTGGGACATTTGGCAACATCTGGAGACATTTTTGGTTGTCCCAACTGGGGTCTAGAGCTTGGAGGCTGTTAATAGTCTCATAACAGTTACCCAATCGAAAGTGTCAGTAGTGGTGGCCTTGCCAACCCTTCTGTCAGATGAACTTGACGCATTTACCTAAGAATGCAACATGTGCCCATTCCTTCTTCAAGAAGCAATGACTAACTAACTACCAGAGATCTTTGAGACGAAGACAGTGGTAGTGGGTTTTGGGATTCCTTGGTTCTTGACAATAGCTGTGAAACAATCCAAAGCCACACATAGGCAGAGCAAAGCAAAGTTTATTAGAGCCGGTATGCTCAAGAAGAGATCTGAGTGGGCACTGTCCATGAAAGAACAACTGCACCGAATTGTGGGGGATTCCTGGCTTAACCCTCTTTGGGGTTCACTGCACAGGTGCTTTAGGATGTTGTCTTTTTTTGTCCCAACAGGAGTTTCTAAGTCACTCCCCTTTCTGCTTTGCCCAGGTTGGGATGGGGGTCTGCCTTCTCCCCATTGGCACTTCTTGCTTTCACATTTTATCAACCCTGCCTGGAGTTTGGTGTGGGGGTTTGACTTCTCCCCTCTGGGCATTTCTTGTCTATCCCCATCTTGATTGGGGTTCTAGATATGTTGACCTTCATTTTCCTTAGATCTTGCCCTCCCTCCCTGCCCTGACTGCCTAGTAGCAGCAATTCTGAAGGGGTAATTTTTAGAGAATGACACATGGCATGCTACAAGCAGTGCTGGGCAGAAGGAGCTGTGTCTGTATTGGAGCAAATACCATGAAAGGTAACAGGAGTGGATAGGACATGGTGACAACACAGAGGACTGGGCTGAAGATGAACACAGAAGTGATGGGTGTTGTAGGTAGCAGTTAAGGTATAACTTCAAATAAACTACGTGCTGAGGGGAAGGGAACAATCATATGCAGAGTTTACAACTTTCAAATTGCCCTTTAACACTGGAGTTGTTGTCTTGAGCCAGTATGCTCCCCCTGATCAGAACCCTGCTGTCACACCTTTTGGAACTGCCTAATGCCATGTTCTTCTGAATAACATCAGGGGCTGCAAGCATTGCCTTACAAGGCAGGAATTTGCTTTTAGATGGTGGGAAAACCAGTTATTGGGATCTGTATATATGTATAAGGAGAATTATCCGTGCTTCTAATACCATGTTCATAAAAGTTGAGAACAGGCTATAAGTCAAATAAATCTGACTGTAAAGGCATTCTAAAAGGAGTTTTAGAAATAGTTTGAGCTAAGTTAGCATCATTTGAGTAAGTGTGTAACCTTTGAAGATTACCATTTTCGGAGAAATACTTATATTGAGGTGTAATATTACTTGATAGTCATATTGCTCTTTGTGCCACAAGCTTAGGTGGAAACAATACAAGAGTGTGGACAACAAAATTTCTGTTAGAGTGAAAATGTTCAGGAAGGCGCTTACAGTGCATTTTAATATGCTAGTTACCTACCCCTCCCCATTTTATTGAGACATAACTGACATATAACATTGTATTTGTTTAAAGGGTATTGAATCAAATAATGATATGCTATGCATATATTTTGTAAAGTGTTTGCCTCCAGTTTAGTTAACAACCACTATCTCACAGTGACAAAATTGTCTTTCTTGAGGTGAGAACTTTTTAAAATCTATTCTCTTAGCAACTCTCAAATATATAAAAGTATTAATAATTATAGTCCCCATGCTGTGTATCATGTCCCCAAGATTTATGAATCTTATAACTGGAAGTTTGTATGTACCCTTTGACCTCCTCCACCCATCACCACTTCTGCCCACCCACCTTCTCTGGCAGCGGCCAATCTGTTCTCTGGTAAAAGTTTACTTTTTAAGCTATGATACCCCCCTTCAAAATCTAGGGGTCTCCACTATAGTCTTTAGGTTCTTTCACCAGATACCAGCTTTACTATGACTATCTAGGGCTCTTTTAGGAGATAGCTTTTCAGCATCAAATAAAGTACATAGCTGTTGTGCTTGAGATAGGGTGGTAAAAAGTGACAAAAAAGGTAATAAGACTACAAATTTGTACCCCCAGTAGGACACCAAAGCATCAAAGCAAGCTGGGACTGTCCTGATTTTAAAACTGAAACTCCTGCTTCCTGTGCAGTCCCCTCAGTTACTCAACTCCCAGTTTCTTAGTTAACTTCTGCATTGCTTTTGGACAATCTACAGAGAAAACAAAACAGTGGCTCCCTATCATAAATAAAGGAAAAGCACATGTCCTTTTTTGGAGTAGTGGAACCGCTCCACTCAAGCAGCAATTTATGTTAGTCTGAACAAGTCTGACCTAGTGGCTGACTTTTATGCTGAGTCAGACTAAAGGCTAAAGTTCTGTTTTATGGGGATGGCAACATTTAACCAAATAATAACAGCAGCAACGATACCTAGTAATAAGAGTACTTGTAGTAATACAGTAGTAATAACAACCACTAGAAATAATAATAATTAAATTATAGTGCATTATAGATAATATTTGTATATTTGTTTTGGTTTGCTGGGAAAGATATTTTGATAACTAATATCCTGTGGCAAAGAAATGATTGTCCCTCAATACCTTTGTTTAGTAAATCCAACAATTGTATGCATGCCCCCCCAAATGAATTATGGTGGTTAAGCAAGAGTTAACATTAAAAATACACACCATTTGGAGGCTATTTGGTGTTTAGCAGAGGAGACAGGTACTGTGTTCCTTTAGCATTAGAGTCAGGAGTTGAATTTGTGCCCTCCATTTCCCACTTACTGGGGTATGACTTTCAACTAGTTTTTGGCTTCTTTAAACCTCAATTTCTTTATAAAACAAACAGCAGATGGAACTTAATACTCTGCTGTGCCCAGCATAAAGCACTCACTACATGTGAACCATTCTTACTTGCAAAACTTTCTGTAAAAGTGTCTTCTGACTACATTTCCAACTCATGTCATGTTGATTCTTTAGTTTCTTATTTCCTATCCATTACACTGTGTAGAAGTGTCATATTTAAAGTATATACAAAGCACACAAAGAATTTTGATAAAAGGTGCTTACTGTGTATTGGTCTAGGTTCCAAAGACCAATATAGAATTACTCTAGGAGAAATTGGTAGAAATAAATGACCCGTGACATAAAACCCTTTGTATATGTCTCAAAAGGAAGATCAATCAAAGGAAGAATTAAGAAAAAAAAAAAAAAACAAACAACCCCAAATCCTAAAAATGAAAACTACGTAATTAAAAGAAACAAAGAATTAATAACTATTTGATTCAGATTTGAACTGTTCTCTAGTTTATCTTACATGTGACCTTGTATATGTCTTAGGCAGGAAACACTGAAACGTTTCTAATGTGGGATAAGAAATTAAGGTGTTTTGGGGCCTCCCTGGTGGTACAGCGGTTAGGCGCTGCGCTGTGGAGCTGTCGGCAGCGGTGATGAGAGTTCAGCGCCTGGCCGGGGAGATTCCCACATGGCGCAGCAGACCTCTCCTGCATCGACTGCTGCTCCCCTCAGCAGTGTATTTCTGTTGATCTGCTTGTTCTGCTCCCCACTCTGTCTCTGATGAACCCTCTTGCCGTCCCACGCCTCTGGCCTTTGGCCCAGCTTGTATGCATAAATAAATAAATCTTTGAAAAGAAAAGAAATTAAGGTGTTATATACCATCTAGAAACCAGGCTATGACAACGCAAGGTAGATGCTATACAGGTTTTAAAAAGCAAGATGATGTGCCCCAAATAGTCTTACATATTTGTCTTCCAGAGTTCCATACATACTGACTTCAAAACAGGTATGGTGTGTGTGTGTGTGTGTGTGTGTGTGTGTGTGTGTGTGTGTGTGTGTGTGTAAACAGTCAATAATGTGTCCCTCAAAAGTTTTTCTGAAAGCTCTTTTGGAAGCAGCTCTTTGGCTGAATCATGTAATACAGTTTTTAAAAAGCACTATTAGGAAAATAGCTGGATAAAGCAAGTTATGTCTTGTAGGATCTTATAGCTAATGGCAGGTCAGGACCATGTGGTCATCTACCAAGATAGCCAGAGACAGAATGAAAGAAAAGAAAGGGAGGGTACATGGAGCAACTTCATGCAGAAAGTTCCCCACTTTTAGGCTAAGTAGTCCAGATGCCACAGCCTTAAAAAATAGGCATCCTGCTGTAGTGTAAGTGGTTTTATTTTCTCTATGAGATCTGACTTTGAAGAGTTGGAAAGAAAGGTATGACAGCAGACAGAATTACATTTTCTTGCCTGATAGGGCTCAAGATGTGCTGTTTGGCAGCCCCAAACTTCTTTCAATACAGCTGACAGATGGATAGAAGAGGTCGCTGATTTTCTCATTCTTTCTGTGACCGGCATTAGAAATCTGCCACCCAAAGTGAAGAGAACAATGTCAAAGGAGTCTCCCTCCGACAATCAGATCCTCTGCTTTGCACTCTGCGCTCTGCATATAATTTGCCCCTGCTCTGTTGCACTCCAACTATAAATTTAAAGCAGTAATTGGTTATTCCTATTATGTTCTCTAAACTTTATTAGAATTGGTGTACTAAATTTTATGTCTTTGTTAATATTGTTGGAGATTGTAAAATCCCAGAAAGTTACACTAAAGTAGATTGATCTCCTTGTAATTTCACAGTGCCATTTCAAATCCATGATAAAATAAGTTAGTTTGTTCTCTTTTCCAAATGTCTTTTATAAAGTACTGAGAGAATGCTAGGAGATTATGAGGCTTAATATGTTTTATTAAAAGGCTTTCTATGTTTCTGTAAAAATCAGTATGGTTTAAAGAAATATATTTGGAGTAGGAATTTTAGGTCAAACACATTGAGTGACCAGTTATTTCACAGAATTGATTGTCTTGCTTTTGTGAAGGTATAGTTTAAGTTTTGACCAAATACTTTTATCTCTTGTTCTATCAAGATGAATATTTTCCCAGTGCTTTCACTTTTACATTTTTACTTGACTTCATGTCCGTTTTATTCATCAGTAAGCAAATTCATTGAATTCTATGAAATTCAATAAATTTCATAATAATAAAACTGATAAGCTTTCCATCTGTATTATCTCTTTTACAGTCAGATAAGGGAAGTATCAATAACTTACATCAGGTGCAATGTGTACTTAAATTATAAGGTCTCAGGCAGAGTTACATTACTTTTTAAAGGCGTTGAGATGCATCATAAGCTACAGCCTCCCCTTTAAGCTACATAGCAAATGGGACACAGAAGCTTGGTTTTTATGCCTGGATTCCAGTATGATATATTTTTTTTTTACCTTATAATCTTTTTGTTTTATTTATTTTTTTTCCCATTTTTTATTGTTATTTATGTCTTTTACATTTTGTATTCCCCTTGGGCAGCCCACCACCAATTCACCCGTGATCCATCTCCATGGTCCCCTGTATTCTCCTCTCTTCCATTTTGTGCCCTTATCCTCCCCTCCCC
>PVIJ01004418.1:0-84779 GCA_004024925.1 Scalopus aquaticus
AATTATTCCTGCGGATGACAGTGAATACACACTTTTGAGGTGACTGAGTTGAAGAAATTGGGAAAGCAGTGATTCACAATGTAGACTACATACCAGGATCACTTGCTGAGTTTTTCAAAATCCCAATGCCCAGGCTGAACTCTAGGCGAGAATTTCCAGAGCAGTAAGGTTTCTGTGTTTGTAAATCTCCTTAGGTAATTGCCAAAGTACAGTCAATGTATTGTATGTACAATTCAATTTATATGAAACTCTATAAGTGTGAAAATCACTTACACTAGATGAACTGTCAATCACTAGCAAACAGGGACCCATTGCTCCACTTCTCCTTGAGGCTTGGTTCCAGAGTTGTGACTGGCTGTCTAGGTTAATCACATCATTGATTTCCAAGTTTTGACTCTCATCAGAATCACCTATAGGAGTTGGTAAAATACAGACTGCTAGAGCCCTGCCCAAGATTTTTTTTTTTTAATTTAATAGGTCAGTTCTAGAGTCTGAAAATCTGCATTTCTGACAAGTTCCCAGGTGATACTAATACTGGTGATCTATGGACTGCACTTTGAGAACCACTCTCTTATATTATAGATGATGAGGAGACAGGAAGAGAGTGAAAAGGGAAGAAGGAAAGAGGAAAAGGAGAGAAACAGCTTCTAGGCAGTGGGAATGATCTGAATAAATAAATATTTGTAAAAGAGGGTATTATATTCACAGAACTCAAGAAATTTGCTGTGACTGCATCAAAGGGAACAATGGGTAAATGGGTAGAAATGAGATTGGTAACTTTGAGCACCAATAGAGTGTGAGTTTAAGCCTATAAGATAAGGGATGGCAATTACCCTGATCAACTGTGGGAATCAGAACTGTAATTCTGGCATTTATATACGAGTAATTAACGCAAAGATAAAATTAATCATAATCGTTTTTAAAAAATCTAAAATGCAGATTTATTGATCTTTTTTCCTCAGAAACATCTGGAAACAAGATAAACTATGCCATTGCCAAAAGTGTTTTTAAAATGAGAGATCGTGAAGTAATCTATTGACAAAAACTTTGATATTTAGAATCCAATATTAAAATTATTTTTCAAATACTGTAAATTTTTGTCCCCAAATATTACAAAATAGCTTGTTAGGGATGTATTTTTTATTTTTTTTTCAGAATATGTGTACTTATCTCTATATACCTATTAACATTTGTTTAATATTAATTTCCACTTTATAAAAGATTTCAAATATATTCTGTTACTCATTATTTTTAGGTATAAATTCTCAAATAAAAATATCTGAGAAGAATTTATGTTGAAAAATAGCTTTACTTACATTTCTGCTAGTACACTGACACATAGGTGAATTCATACTTCTTGATCTTTAGAATATAAATTTTATACACCTTATTGTTTTAGCTTCTATAAAACTTTTTAAAAATAGTAATCACTCAGTTTCAATGTCAGTTTTATCTACCTTCATTCTATTAGTTAATATATCAATTTTATCAACTATGACTATATTTGCAATCATTTAAATGCCTATTATTGAAAGTGGAAAGACAAAATGTTATCTTCCAACTTATACTCAGTATTGAAAAAGTGCAAGTTCATTTGTATTTAAGTTTATTCAACAAGTTATCTAGTCTTTAGAGATAATATACATATGTTATAGATCATACCGGATTTAGTTTAAGAGAATTTTAATAATGATCTTGCTAAGTCAGAATATTATCAGTTACAGATTGCCACAACTTTCTTTAATATTACTTTTTCCTTTTGGATTAGTGTTTTTGTGTCCTTTGGATAGATTCCCAAAAATGGTATTGCCGACTCATATGGAAGCTCCATTTTCAGCAGTTTGAGGAAACACCATATGGCTTTCCATAGTGGTTGGACCAGTTTGCATTCCCACCAGCAGTGTAGGAGAGTTCCTTTTTCTCCACATCCTTGCCAGCATTTGGTGTTGCCTGTTTTTTTAATGCGTGCCATTCTCACTGGCGTGAGTTATCCAAGGAGAACACACAATGTAAAAAATATAAATTAAATAAATAAACTTTTAAAAAATATATTACTTTTTCCAATGATTTGTGTGCCCGTGTATTTCATCTTGAGCAATGGTCTCTAAACAAAAGTATATTTATTTGAGGATGTTTTCCCAAGCAACTAAGCTGTATATAAACCTGATAAATCCCAGGGGTCCAGAAGACCCCAAACACTTACAACTAATCATTTCCTATGTATTAGTAAAAATATCCAAAAGTTCCTTTGTTTTGACCAGTAGCTTTGCTAGCCTCTTTATCATCATGTTTATTTGTCTCAGAGTGATTTCTCTAATCTTGGTATCTTCAAATTACATGACACACTTTGCTCAAAAACAGCTTTTTATAATAGCAATTATGTCAAAGATAATCAGCTTGGGGATAACATTGCTCACTATTGACAATGTAGTTTTGATAAGGGGGCAGATGTTGAGAGTGTGAGGTTTGGCAGGACTGGCTATGTTTGACCACCCGCAAAAAAAAAAAAAAAAAAAAGGTGATTCCAGAAAAATATTGAGTGACTTAAAGACTTTTTTTTTTTCAACATACTGAAGGCCATATATGACAAACCCACAGCCAACATCATACTTATTGGTAAAACACTGAAAGCCATGTCAACTTTCACCACTACTATTCAACACAGTTTTTCAAGTCTTAGCTAGGCAAGAGAAAGCTATAAAATCAATACAAATTGGGAAAGAAGAAACTCTTTCATTATTTGTAGATGGCATAATAGTGTAACTGGATAACATTAAAGACTCCACTATAAAATTAATTGAAATAATGAATCAGTTCAGTAAAATGGCAGGTTACAAGATATACCTGCAAAAATCAATTGTATTTCTATATGCAAACAAGGAGTTTGAAGAGAAATATATCTAAAAAAGAAACCTACTCATAATTGCAACAAAAAGAAAAATATACTGAGGACTAAACAAAGGAGGTGAAGCCCTATACAATGAAAACTATTAAGACACTGTTAAACGAAACAGATGACACAAGTAAATGTAAAAATCCCCTGCTCATAAATTGTAAGAACATTGTTAAAAAGCAATACATAGATTTAATGTAATCCCTATCAAGCATTCAATTATATTCTTCAAAGAAATAGAACCATAATACTGAAATTCACATGGAACCACAAGAAAACACAAATAGCCAAAGTATTCCTAACAAATATTCAGAAGATTGGTGGTATCACATTCCCAGACTTCAAACTACACTACAAAGCTATAGTAATTAAAACCATATGGCACTAGAAAAAAAATCTGGCACACACACCGATTAGAATTTGGAACTCAGAAATAATTCAACACCTATATGGACACTATGACAAAGGAACCAACAGTATATAATGGACAAAGAGAATCTTTTCAATAAATGGTGTTGGGAAAACTGGAAGGTGTAGGCAGAAGAATGAAACTAGACCACCATCTCATACCATACACAAAAATCAATACAGAATAGATCAAAGGCTTGGATTTAAAACCTGAAACCTGGGCCTCCCTAGTGATGCAATGGATTAAGTTACAGCATTATGAAGCTATCCAGAGCCACTGCAACACGAGTTCGATACCTGGCCAGGGAGCTTCCCACATGGTGCAGCAGACCTCTCCTACATTCCCTGCTGCTCCCATCAGCAGTGTATTTCAGTCTATCTGCCTGTTCTGCTCCCCACTCTGTCTCTGGTGAATCTTCTCACCACCCCACACCTCTCGCCCACACCCCAGCTTGCATGCATAAAAAAATCTTTAAAAATAATTAAAAAAAAAACTGAGACCACAGAATACATAAAAGAAAACAAAAGTAAAACATTTCACAACGTAACTTTTCATGGTGCCTTTAGCAATTTGACCCCAACAAAAAGGAAAGCAAAATAGAACATAAATAATTGTTAATGTATCAAACTAAAAACCTTCTGCACAGTGAAAGAAAACATAACTAAAATGTAAAGACAATACTTACTGAACAGAAGAAAATATGTGCACACCACACATCTGACAAAGAACTCAAACATAAACAAAAACTCCACAAAAACAAAGCAAATAACTCAATCAAAACACGCATAGAAGAACTAAACAGATACTTCTCCAAAGAAGACATAGAGACTGCAGACACATGAAAAAATATTCACGATCACTTATCATTAAGGAAATGCATACCAAGACCACAATAAGACACTATTTTAAAACTGTGAGAATTGGGCCTCCCCAGTGGTGCAGCGGTTAAGCACTGCACTGTGGAGCTGTCGGCAGCAGCAACAGGAGTTCGACACCCGGCCAGGGAGAATCCCACATGGCGCGCAGACCTCTCCTGCCTTGCCTGCTGCTCCCCTCAGCAGTGTATTTCTGATCTGCCTGTTCTGCTACCTGCTCCGTCTCTGGTGAACCCTCTCGCCGCCCCACGCCTCTGGCCTGTACCCCAGCTTGTTATGTATAAATAAAATATAAATCTTAAAAAAAAAAAAAAAACTGTGAGAATGGCTCATATAGAAAAGACCAGAAAAAACAAATGCTGGCAAGTGTAGGGAGAAAAGGGAATCCTCCTACACTGATGGCAATGCAGACTGCCCCAGTCCTTAGAAAAGTCAATATGGTTGTGTCTCAAAACATTAAAAGTTATTCTACCATGTGACCCAGTAATTCCATTCCTAGGCATTAAACCTCCCAAAATCAAAAAAGCTAATTTCAAAGAAAACTTGTCCTCCCGTGTTTATTGCAGCACTATTTACTATAGCTAAATTATAGGACAATCAATGAGTGGATCAAGAAGATGTGAGATAGATAGAGATGGAATATTACCCAGCAATCAAAGAAGATAAACTAATGCCATTTGGGTTATGTAATGAATTCATAAGAGCCGAGGATGTACATTGAAGAGGCTAAAATAGAACACAAGTATGACAATTTGGGCATCAAAAAAAGAAAAGTAAGAGATAAATGTATGAATCTGTAAACTGCCATAAATTCATTATGATACAAGAAGGAAAGCTTTCTAGGACAACTGATAATCTTCAACTTAGGGGAGTTTCTTCCTAGGTACCATAGAAAAAGATAAAACTAAAGGGATATATATTAAAAAAAATGTGGTGTGTGGATCTAAAGACAAGCAACAAATGATCTATTGAATTAGGGAAATCTGAGTTTAGATGGGAAATTAATTAAGAAATCTTAATCCATCTTATTAGATATTTTCCTGTTGTTTTGGCTATGAAAGAAGATATTCTTACTTTTGCAGAAACATCCTGAAATATTTAGAAATGAAATGATACCTGACCTGAAATTTATACTAAAATATTATTCCATAAATAGTGATTTAGGTCTAATCTATATCTTTAAGGGAAATCAATCTTCACTAATTTAGAATACATGTTCTAAGTATCATTAGCAAGATTTTTATCCCAAAGTCCACACTACAAAGCAACTGAAGAAAAGATTACCACTATATCATCATTCAATACCAGAACTTTGTTAATGAACATAATAACATACTAGAATTGAATTTTTACAGTTGAAGTTATTGGCTGGTTAATGAACATAATGGGTATTAGAAGAGGTTTTCATTAGCAAATTAGTAATTTTCAAGATGTATAGATTTGGGTAGAAGTACTTTAGAGACATTCCTGCCCTTATATAAACAGGGCATAAAAATCATGTAAGCACAGCCATCTGTGCCCTTAGAAATGCTACTCTCAGCTTGATTTCTAAATAGTCCTGTGTCTGTCTGCTTCCTCCAGAGGATTTTCATTCACCTAGCTCACACAGTATGGTTTGAATCTTCCCATGAGATTGTCATATTTGAAACGCTGCGGCTTTCATTAGCCTGAAACACAGTTTGTTTGAGAACTTTGTGACTTCCTGTATGTACATAAGAATTATGTTTTGGGCTAGCTTTCACTGATATCTGGTATGAAGTTTCAGGAGAAGAACCCACAGCCATCACCTGCCTTTAACCATTTGCAGGTACTGATGCTTACCTAAGAAATCTAGTAGTTGTACATGACCAAATTGGCATGATTCAGTTTGTAACACCATACTTTTTGTCCAAGAAATTAAAGAATATAAGTGTAATCTAGTTTAAGACTGAAACCTGGGAGTTTCGTAGAAATTATTTAGACAATGTTAATTTTTCACAGACACTGGAATTGCCAAGCTGGTTGAATAGAATCCTGAAGCCATGTAGGACCATAGTTACAATTGCATGTAAAGAATCTGCATGAAAATTAATTCAGAGTCACAGAAAATGATATTTAGAAGTGAGAAGATTCTTAAGATCTGAGCATCTGGATGTAGAGATACCTGAATTTAGTTCTATCTCTGGACATTTTAAGGATATGAATATCAAGATTATCCTCTACCATTTGGGTTATATTTCTGTCATTGGAACCAGGGTTTATCTATCTTTGTTTAACATAAAAAGTATGTATATTTTCATAGAGTAGTAAAGGAGAGAAAAGGATATCTAGTTTTTTTTTCTTTATTTTCTCCATACTGATCTTTGCTAATGTTTTCTTTTCTCTTTAGTTTCTTGGCTAGATGAAGTCCAAGGGATAACCTAGTTCTGTTCCAAGTTCTTGGGTGGGCTCCTCCCAGCACATTCTTTGAATGGAACTAGAATCTATGTCTGGTTCCATGCATGACTGCAATGTTAGGTATTTATAAAGATTCTTGATGATACCATTGTTAAGCAGCTCTTGCCCAGCACTTACATGGAAGCCCAGGAAATAGCTACTTAGCAATGGCTTTACCCAAGAATCTATATAAAATAACTAATTAAAATATATTCCTGGATTTTACTTATTTGATATCTAGGCTATCTTTCTTCACTCAGTAATTAATTTCAATTGAAGTTGTCCACATATTAGTAAAACGGTGAAGCAAAGTATTTGAACATAACAGCAGAAGAACATTTGAAGCATATAACATCACCATTGTGCGGCACGGGCATAATGTTTCAGCCAATGATGGACCACCCATATGATAGTGATACCTTATACATTTTCACCTATGTAATTACACTTTATGAGGTTCATGCAAAGATGGAAGCACCTAGGATTTTTACACATTTTAGAATGTATCCTACCATTATGAAACACATGACTCTATTTAAGCAGGCTTGTGCAGAAAACTAAACATGGAGGTCTCTGAGAAAGAGAGTAGATACAGACGTCAGTGGACTGTTTGTTAATGTTGAAGAACTGTTGCCTTAGGAATTGCTGGTGGAGAAAAGAGGCAGGACAAGAGTCTAGCAGAAGAATGCAGGACTTTTATGAGGGTTTGTGTCACCCTGAGGGCTAACACTATACATCTGTGTCCGTAACTCGTTTACCATTGCATTTCTCCTAATACAATAAAAAATACTGACTCACTCAGATTTTCAGGCCTCCAACAGGTTTGTGTTATTCTATATTATGTCCCCAAATTACAAACTCATACTTTTCATATGAATTGTGATTCATCTAGCCACACTGACATTTCACATATACTTTATTCCCTTCTATGACATTTGTTTGGGAAAAGAAGAAAAGCCTTTGAGAACACGCAATTGTGAAGGAAGTTACAAATTTCAATTAGAAATATTTTTAAGCAATCAACATCCAATTACCTCTAAAAATATCTAGAAGCACATTGTATATATCTCTTCTTAGCTGTGTGTCTTTTACTGTTAAAAAAAGTGAAGCTTTGAAGGCAACTGTCTTGTATTAGATGTGCCATTCCGACAGCATTCATTGTGACCCCATGTTGTACAACAGTTAATATCCATTAACAATGGGAAAATTAGTAGACTGTACTTGAATTTATATTACAACTATAAAAGGTGTATAACTTAGCTGATAATTGTCTTTGATAGCTTATAAATGTGGACTTTCCTCACCCTTTTCTTCCCAGAGGCAAATCACCAGGTCATTTATTTCTCTATTCAACAAGAATCCTTAAGAAGTAAGTAAACAAAACATTATGCTTGTGAATAAATTTACCAACTCTTATAAAAATCTATTATTTGCTTATTACCAATATAGTCGAGCTAGTTACAGGTTATTAGTATCCTTTATCCACTGTCAATCAACTCACATGAAATAAAAGATTGAGAGGACCAATAACTGTGGGTGCATGATTCTCAGTAGGTATAGTTCATTCATTCTCCAAATCGCCTAAAAGATGCCCCTAGATTTAAGTCAAATATATAGAAAACTGTTACACACTCAATTAATTATAGATTATACTGGTCAACAAATTTTTACAAAAGTCATGTTACTGAAATAAAATTAGTCATTTCCTATCAATTTGTATGTGCGCAACATGAATATGACAGTCAAATTCTAACTTTGGCTCGAGTTTTTTTTTTTTATAATCTGCAATAAATTGATGTTTACATCATGAAATGCATGCCAATAGTAATAGCCCTATGGTTAATACCTGTAAAAACTCAAGTCATAGACTACTTCTTAGATTTCTTCGCTTGTCTCTTATACAACTGTTCAGGAAAAGAATAGATGGAAGATAGTTTCCATTGTGCAAAAGCGCAGCCTTAAGACTCAGATTCAAAGAGTCTAGAAATAGTCTCCATTCTTGTGGGTCATGAGTGATTTCTAAGGCATTCATGAGGCCCTCAATATCAAAACAAAATACCAGAGTACTTTCCTTTCTGAAAAAAGGCTCCAACTGATGGTGGCGTTTTCAATAGAAAGTAATTGTGACATCTTCTTCTAGAAGATTCCACTGTTGGAGTCTTGATCCTAGCAATTCTACCTTGTTCTTGGAAAAGTCCAAATCACGAACCAGGTCATTTAGTTCTCCCTGTGTTAGTCTGTGTGGGGTTGATGATGCATCACAGTGAAAATCTGGATCACTGCATGCTGATGGAACAGGAGAAGAACAGGTCGGCTCACACTTGTCCTCATCAGATGAATCAAGAGAATATTCTGCTGGAGGTTCTGGAATAGGAAGTACCTCACCATGTGGAACTGGTCTCAATGCAGACGGACTGTTCGAGTAGACTATACTTGACTTCTTTTGCTTTATTATTCTTCTGGAAAGAGGAGAAACCAAGCAGAAGTAACAGTCTTTTCTGTGGTTGCTTGTCTCTCTCCACACCATGAGGACTGCAAACAGCATTGATGGTCCTTAGCCATTTAACCATTGTGAAAGCTGTGTTGTACATGTAGCACAGCATAGATGCAGGGCCCAAGGCTTGTCTTGGTCACCAACCTTGCATCCCAAGTCAAGATGATAAGCTTTTTTCACTTGAGAAGTGATACTTTTCTTCTGATTGGCAAATGTCACTTTCCCACAAATAGAGCAGAAACTGTCCACGCTATTAACATACTTTCGAGGCATTACTGTTCTGGATTGTGCCTAAATGGATAAAATAATAACAGTTCTATGTCACAGTAGCTTCAACTGTCTCACACACAGTCTTAAACATTTTCAAAGCTCAACCTTTCCGGCAGGGCTTTATATAGTGCACTGCTGACGTCAGCTTACTTCAGCAGCCGCCAGGCAGTAGTATTGCATTGCATCAGAAAATGATGCAATCAACTCTGGATGATGTGTGCATGATGGTATTATGAAATGCGATGCAATATTACATCATTCTAGGCTGATTTAGGATGTTATTGCAGTTCTACTGGATAATTTCACACAGTGAAACATAAAATGAATTAAACGAAATATCTTCGAAATGAGAGCTAATAAAAAATTTTCAGGGTTATATTCATGTTCAGCACACCAAGATAATATAGATTAGGGCCTTTTTAAGTCAGTAACAATCTCAATGTTGACCAGTGTTATTGAATCATGCTTTAATGTGATCCCACAATAACATATTGGGACTTAATTTCAAAATGTTCTAAAGACATTTTGATGAGCATGCTATTTAATTTGTTGTACATATGAAACACTTAGGTACGAGAACACTCAAAAGAAATTCATATCTGATTTTAATATTAAATATAGTTGACCTTTCCTAAAATTTAATTAAATTGCTCTTAAATTTATGGTCAAGGTAAATAACGTGGCTTACCAGCTTTCCCACTGACTAAAAAAGCCATATCTGCCACCAATACCTATCACAAATATTGCTATCTAGGAAGTACTTTTTAATAACCACATTTGGTTGTTTTTTGCTTCTAACTTTTTATTTACAGCTATGTCTCATTTACATCAATTCGTGTTTTTAAATACATTCAGAAGTCATTTGATGTCTCATTTTTTTGGAAAAGAGAAAATCATACAATTGCACAATCAATTGTAAGAATGTAGGTATGATTATGGTTATACAAGTACATATTTCACATAAGTGGACATACTTATAGATGACTCCTGTCATTTCTTATTTTTTCTTTTTAATCAATGTTTTATATTCATTGACCAGACTTAAATCAGATTTGTTATTCTTTCTGAGTCACTTATACAAATTTGTTTACATTATCCAGTTGTTGCTATTTTTAAGACATTGAATTTCCCTTTAGCAACAACATTTTTGTGGTAATTGTCTCTGTTCAACACAATTAGAAGTGATGGGGGCTTTATTAGTTAATTAGCAGGGCCTGAGGAACACTGCTTTACCAGCTTAATTAAATCCATTTTAAAATACACAATATAAACTATAGCTGGCTGTTAATGATCAACACATATTGTCCATTTGGTTGTATTTTTTTCTAGTAAATCTTTTCTTTTAAACACGTGAACTTCCAGCTGTTTGCTCAAAACAAAGTGAAACAGCTGTGGAGAGATATTAACTCAAGCATCCAAAAGGAGCTCAATATCTTCAGATTTTCTGTTTCCTCCACTGTTACTCTGACATTCACTTTTGCAGATAAATTTTTTATTCTTGCCTTTTTCCAAGTAAAAGTTTTTCCTTAAAATGGTGAGTAATTCAGGAAATGGGGCAAACTTTTATCTCTTTTTAAAAAATGAACAAATTATAATGATTAAAGAACTTTTCTATTTTTCCTTAATGACTTGAACAATTAAATAGAAATATTTTCTATCCTTTGGTTGATATTTAAATTTAACATAAATAGTCTTCCATTTGTATAATTTTTTATTACCTTTTTTTTTCCCATTTAGTTTCCTTGCTCCTATAGTTAACCCTTTGCACTCCGCTGTCCCCTCTCAGAGGACATCGGAATTCTAGCATATCACTCGGATGTCCCCTCTCAGGGGACATTGCAGTTTATTAGTGATTACGGGAAATTGAGTTATTTCAACGCAACTTTTTGAGACATGCATGTTTCCCTGAAGTTTTATCTTGAAATGGCACAAGAAATTTAATCAAAATATTGTAAAATTACTAAGATATATACAAGAAATGTCAGCGGGTTTTGTGTTGGACGAGAACGTGCACTAATCAGCCTGCAATGCATATTGGGGAGTGTTACAAAACTTATCATACTGTACAAAATTATAAACAATAAAATATTGGGTTTTTTTTGCACATATACATTCTTCGATGTCACCCAATTCATATAAGTCCAATATTATTATAATACGTTACTTGGTTCCAAAATTATACTAAATAATACGAGGGTCTGTAAATGCATGTTTCCGCCGCAAAGCAGCGTCGAGTAGCTGGTAGCCAATGTCCAGAATGGTTCGGAGTGCAAAGGGTTAAAACTTCTGGTGTACATACTGTGGTATCTTGGCTTGTCGTTGGTTATATTAAAATATGCCTAACTTATTTGAGCCAAAAAGAGTTGTGAGTGAAATAGAATATCCATACTCTCATATTTAAAGTCATCATAAACTTGAAGAATAATGAATGCAGAGATCCAAGAGAAGTAATAGAAAAGGAAGGCTAGGTACTAGGAATGGACTGGAATTTCTTTTTAGGTACTAGATTAAATCAGTTTGTATCCAGACAGCTTTGATAGTACTGAATATTCTCTGTACTCTTTGTCTGAGTCAACTAAATGCCCATCAACTAGACATGTTCTTCTTTCACTGTGCAGCAAGTGCACGAAGTTGATAGAACATGAGAAAATATAAAGGAACAGAAGCCAGCTCACATTATAATCCGTAACTCAACTTCATTGGAAGGTCTGTAAAAGGGGGAAAAAGCTCAAGCTAGTAAGGCACAAAACAATGAACTTAGTTGGATAAATAATAGTTAACCGCTTCTCAAAAGGAACATGCAAATACACATACATCACTTAGTAGGAAAATGAATTTCTGGGAACGTGAGTCATTCAAGGAAGGCACTGAGAGGCACTGCAGTGTTAGCTCCGTGACTGGCAATGTCTTTGACTGGCATTTGTTTGTCCTTTTCTTTAATCACCTCAACTCATGACAGGCTCCAAACTGGTCAAGGAGCTCAGGGTACAGAAATATTTCTGATGATATGCGTAGTGATTCTAGAAATTCCTGCTATCTTCATCTTTTTGCTTATTTGGTAGACAAGAAATGTACCTTCAACTATGATTAAATATCTTTTTAATCCCACTTGATATACTTGTTTTAGTTCTTTTGATCCTATCACTTAAACATCTGATTGCAGATATTATGGCTCAAAACAGTTTACCTGGTCACATCAGATTCAACAGAAGTTGTTGAAGAAAACACACAACAGAGTGTCAGCACATTCAAGAAAAATAAAAACTCTGAGTTCAGTATATTTTTCTCTAGAACTATATTTTCCTTCTTTCCAAACCTCTTTTTCCTATTTCATAAAGATATCTCCTTATTCAAGAAGCTTTTTTTGGTTACACTTAATTGCTCGATTCTTAAGGGGAATAAAGGTAAAGAAATAGATATTACATAAGCCAGTGGCCCCTCTAAAACTCTTTTGATAGTGCACCTGACAACTAGCATAAAGCATGTGGACATAGTCTTCCCTACACTCAATCTGCTTCTTTGTCACCTTCAATAGCAAAGTTCATTGAATGGTTCATTGTCTACAAGCAACTGCAGTCACTTACAACTCACCAGTCAGGCTGGGAGCATCAGTAGACTTTTGACTTTTATCACAGGATGGATCCATAGACTGACATGCCAATTAAGTTAGGGAAAGGAGGAGAATGGGATATTTAAACAAACCTCACCTATTATAGACACTCCAGCCTTCACTCTCTATACCTCCTAAAATGTCAGAAGAAATCCTCTTTTAAGCATCTCATTCACTGGTACAGTTAAGTATCTTCCAATAGGATGCAAATCACTTCTAGATAACAGTGCAGAACAGTTTACACCCTGCTTTTTCCTATATTTTGTGGGACTAGTTAATCAAACCACCAGATTCTTTACCTCAGGAAACAGTCACAGTTCTTCTAAGACTATTTGAAATTAAAAACAATTGTGGCTTACAAATATAGTGGATTCTTTATTCTGCCTTATATAGAAGGAGCAGCATCTAAAGGGTAATCTTCATCAAACTTGAGTCAGCTGCAAGGATTCAGACTGAACAGATTCAGTTTATTTATAACTAATGCAATTTGGAATGGTTCATAGATTGCTGAATATTGAAGATTAACAGACCCTTAATTAAAAGTAGTTTGCTGGTGCAATGAGCAATGCTTTCTTTCATGAAACAAAGACATAGAAATACTTTGAAAAGTTTTCTTTCTCCTGCCTCTCTGTCCTCCCCCTGTGCCTGCACCAATCCCCACCCCTAACACACACACACACACACACACACACGTTTTTAGCACCTTCTTTGACTTTGGGGACTGTAAATCCAAATCTCTTGGTTGCTATGCTGCCCTTCTACCAGGATTCATTCTGTGCAAAGACTATTTTTCCATGATCATGATTAAGATTCTGGGTTCTTAATGGCATGCATATCAAATGCTCTTAATTAAATTTTTTAGAGATTTATTTATTTATGCATACAAGAGCTGAGGTGTAGGCCAGAGGTGTGTGGGGGTGAGAGAATTCACCAGAGTAGGGAGCAGAATAGACAGATCTACTGAAATACACTGCTGAGGGGAGTAGCAGGTGAGGCAGGAGAGGTCTGCTGTGCCCTGTGTGAAGCTCCCTGGCCTGGGGATCGAACTCGTGCTGCAGTGGCTGCAGACAGCTTCATAGTGCTGAGACTTAACCCACTGCACCACCAGGGAGACCCTCGTAATTGAATCTTTAACTAAGTCTACTTGTTTTCTAATATCAATCAATAGCTGAATTTGCCTGTAACCCAGAGGAGCTGTTTGTTTGTTTGCTTGTTTGTTTGTTTGCTGACATTCTTTTGCCAGAAATATAGAGTAGGGATGTCTATCACCAAGGAAAATAACACGTTCCTCAAAATATTTGATTTTAATTTTTGCTTTCAATTTTGATGGTTGATGGAAAGGAAATTCTAAATAGTAGAATAAACAGAATAATATAGTCATTACTCAATGTTACTTACAAAACATTGGCGTCACTCAAACATGGGTTTAAACACCAGTCCCATTGGGTACTATTTCTATAGCTTTGAGTGAGTTACTTCTCTTCTTGGAATCTCAGCTTTCTTATCAGCAGAAAAGCAATAAATAAATCGTATATTTGCAAAGAAAATTTAAAAAGCAGTGTATTTAATAGTGCTCATGCCATGTTATAAACATAGTAAACATTAAAAAAAATAGATAGCATACAACAAGTAAGGTACTGCCATTATTTTTTAATTGTAAAGCTGAGAAAACATCAGGTAGTTCACAGTCAAATTCCGATATTATAGTATCCCCAAATCAATAGAAACTGTCCTTTCCACACAATTATTTGCCACAAAATATGACAAAGGATCTCTTGAAGTGGTTACATACATAATGTCCCTCCCCGGTCCCAGACATGCCAGTTTTCCAAAAGCTCAGAGTTTTCTTTATAGATCCAAGATAGAAGGAGAATCTAATGATAATAAACTTCTAAAATTATGGTGCATAAAGATCAAGACAAAATGGAATGCCACCATGACAAAACCCTACCTCCCACTCTCCCAAATCACGTTTCCCTTAAAATATGAGCTCTGTCTTATGAATTAGATACACTGACTTGGAAGAAGGAAATGTAGAAAGCCATCAAAAATCAGACTGTGTAAGATAGCCTATATTTTTAAATTACATTCAACTGATTACAGCCAAATAAAGATTACATGCAAGCTCCCTTTATTCAGTTTTGGAAATCCATGACTGCAATATAGTAAAGGGGGAGGTTGGTCTGCTCTACTGCCACTTTCTTTGGTTGATATTAAAGTCACCAATTCTGCCCTTTATGATTCTACAGTTTTCTCTTTTCCAATTTCTCCTTTCTTTTTTTCAATGTATGCCCTTGAGCTCTATGAATTGATTAGATATGTTTGGTTCTATTCTCCTGCTTCTGTGCTTTACTCTCGATTATAGTCTTTTTTTTTTTTTTTATGAAGCACCCAGGAAACCAATAGATTTTCCTCTCATTATTCTTGAACATCATTTCACTACATCCTTCTTGTGATAACAGAAGCAAGTAATTCTATCTCTGTGTTTCTAATGAAGAAGTCGACACCCAGAAATGCTAAGTGTCGTCTGCAAAGGCAGCAGCAGCAGGAAGCATGCACATGTCTAGAACAAAGCTCAGGCACTCACAGAGTTGTCCTGGAAAAGAAGCTGCAACAGCATGGATGGAACTATAGGGGATAATACTAAGCAAAATAAGTTGAAAGGAGAAAAACAAATACAGCAGTACACTTACTTATCTGCGGAATATAGAAAAACATAACAAAGGGTCAGTCAAAACCAAACCAATAATAAACTCTTTACATCTGACTCCAAAACTGAAGCAATCAGAAGGGGGAGGTGGCAGGGTGGGAGTGGGGGAAGAAGGAAGCTCAGTGGAACATGGCGGAGGGTTGTTGCAGCACTAGTGGGAGAAAGTATCCATTCGTACTGATTTGAACCTATCAGCTCCTGAGGGATCTACACCTACTTTACCTCAATAAGCATAATTTTTTTGGGGGGGAGTCAATCACCTATTTCTAAATTTGCCTCTTTTTATTATTTATTAATCACATTTCATCACTTAATAAAATCTAACATAGACAGGTAGGTAGCCTCTTACAGTTATAATTCGTGACGGCATCACCACAGACATAGCTGTTACTATCAGAGTAACCCAGGAGGAAAACTTACATTCTCCCAATTAATTTTGTTTTGCTTTATTTGCAAATGTAAGATTATATTAATTCCATTTACAGATTTGAATTTAAAATGGCATCCTTTGTTTTAGAATAAAATGCATGTTTCCTACAAGTAGACAGGTGATTCATTTATGTTTTTGTGTGGGAAGGCAGGTTTAGCCCCCCAAAACATTCCCTGATTTTGTCTCTGAGACATTTGGCCAAGGTCATATTACACTAGTTGTAGTATCTGGATGTTAATCCGAATCTATTCACTCCACAAACCATGTGCTCACTTCATGACAAGTCACATGATCAAGGTTAACTTCCTGTGTAATGTTCTTTCAGGAACTTTAATAAACACTCTTTTCCGGGCAATATCTTTACATTAGTGCCTTGCAGTGGAACCTAAGCTCTCTACTTTACTAAATTTCTTGCATGAAATCCTGAAGGACCTGTGATGTAAAAATATCAACAAAAGGGGTGACCTATCAAAAGAGTGTCAGATCATTTTTAGCTTTATCAATGACTGGATTCATTAATCATTTTTAGCTTTATCAATGACTGGATTCATTAAGTGAAACCAGCAAGGCTATCCACTTTGCAGATAGACAGTATCAAATAAAATAGCTTATGAAAAATAAGATGCAAGTCAGGCATGCTGTGAGATGTTGGAGTGAAGGGTGAGGAGAGGGATGGTGTTTGTATCAATATGGCACTGATTTTTGCTTAGCTGTCGTTTCTGGTCCTATGTTTTCAGTCTGACTCTCTGACCTTCCCAGAGATATTAAGATACTTTTATAAAAATCCCTTCCTGCTTAATTTAATTAGAGCAGACACTGTTAGATATCTACTGAAAAATCCATTCCTTCTTTTTCTTTACTAGGAACATACTATGGTATTTCTGAGTGGTCTTGTTCAATCAAGAAAATACCCTGCGTGGTCCATCCTTTCTTACAGTGATGGTTAAGCAATGGGACTCAAGTAGATGTCTCCTAGAGATTTCTGAGAATGTTTTTTTTTTTTTATCCAAATATAGATACTGCCCTTCCTTCTAATTCCTTCCTTCTCTCTACCTGAAAATTAGGTTGAAATCTGTAAAGTTGGTAGTTTTTTTGAGATTATGAGAAAGTCAGATGCATTAATACAAACTAGGTTCAATGGAACAGAAAGACAATGAAAACCTAGAGTATTCACATTGTGAAGCTCCCACACCAATGTTATAATTCTGACTTACAATTTTATTTATCTATGAAATAGGCCTTTATTTCGTTAAACTACTATATTTAAGCTTTTGCCCACTGTAGACAATATGCTATACAAAAAGATTTTTCACTTTTTCGATTAGGACATCTTTATTTTTCACATTTGCTGATTGAAAAGATAAATGTATATGATTTATTTATATAGGTCTCTGTTCTACCACTATTTGATCTAGGCCAAATAATTTTCAGGATCTTAGCATCCAAAAGTGAGGTAGTTGGTTTAAGTAATATTTAAGTGAAACTTTTCTCCCTACAGTTCTAAAATTCCAAATGTAACTGAAAAATAAATATTTTTTCACTTATAACTGCTCTGGAATTGAATCAATTATAGCTGAGAAAAGAGAGTGAAAATGTTTTAGAGAGATTGCTAAGGATTTGATTTTATAAACTGGGTACTTCTACAACTGGAAGCTAAGTGGAACATATATCTAATTATAGATAACAAAATATAAAACTATTATTTTTACACAAGCTTAAGATAAAACATTAGGACAGTTTTGGAAAGTCATAAGAGTCTTAAAAGGATTAATGCGCTAAGGATTATAGACAGAATGTCGAAATCTACTCTTCATGTGAAACTGAAGTTGATTCTGTGCAATATTGGTCACATTATGGTAGGGGATGTTAATACCTACTTCAAACATTCATCATTTATTGGGGAAAGATCTACTGAAGAGAATGCAAATCATTACATGCAAATCACTGTGGGAAATACAGTACAGAGTATGGAAAGAACTTCATGCTCATGTAGCTTTCAATCCTTCAAAAACAGATAAGGCAGTTTCATAAATAATTATAAAATAGAACACAATGGGTTGGGACATAAAAATAGGGTGATCATACATTTGGTTTGTATAGGATGATCTAGGATTAATTCTGTTACCCTGGCTTAATTACAGTATTTCCCTCTTTCTTCATTAAAAATATTCCATGATGGTTTTATACATTTGAAACTGAAACATTATTTAATATATTCCTCAACCCAAAGTATTGACTTTTATTCCCGTTGCCTCTTGCAATAATGTAAGAAGAAAATTGTAAGTCTCTAAACCTACCTTTAGCTTGCTCGTTAATTCATCAATTTGCTTCTATTTCATCCAACCCAGTTATTAGTAATACAAAAGGGATCTAAACAAAGTCTGAAAAAGCAGTATTTACAGGAACGATATAAATGATCAAATCTAGCACCTTTGGAAAATATATTGAATAAGACTAAATTTTTAAAAATGCAAATTCAAAGAACAAAATTATCCTTCAGGGCATACATGAGAGTTATTAATAGATTGGAAATTAGGTGCATTCTCATTGTCATGGGAAAGAGGCAATAACGGGTTCTCTAAATGTAAACGATAAAACTTTGCTTCTATTATAAATATCATTTACCAAATAAATTTGTAGTATTCTATTTTATATTATTAATGGTTATATTAGTTCTTCTGGAATATTTGACTTCCAGAAGACTCTAGCACATGATTATGATGAAAAAATAGCTAAGTTAAAGTTGCGTGTGTTGGCCTGAAACAGTAGCCAACAGTGGAAGGTCTGGCTGGCCTACCAGCACAGGCTGCAAAAGGCATGTCCTGAGAGGTCATCCTTCTAAACAGAGTACTGTTCACAGCCACTCTTGCACTTTCATGATGGGTTTTAGCATCTTTTCTTTTCAAGAAAGAATAATGGGGACTCCCTGGTGGTGCATGGGTTAAAGTCTCAGTGCTATCAAGCTATCACCAGGCACTGTGGTATGAGTTCAATCCCTGGCCAGGGAGCTAACTCACATGGTGCAGCAGACCTCTTACTGCCTTGCCCGCTGCTCCCCTCAGCAGTGTACATCAGTAGATCTGCCTGTTCTGCTCCCCAGTCTACATCTGGTGAATCCTCTCACCCCCACCCCCAACTTTGGCCTATACCCCAGTTCTTATATGCATAAATACATTTTTAAAAATCCTTTAAAAAAAGGATAAAAATGTTTTTTATATCTTTGACACCAACTAGAGAAATCATGTTCTTCTCTAATAATAATGGAAAGTTCATTAATAATAATGATAAGTTTTGCAATTAAAATCACCGACCTTTTATTCCTTTCCAGCAGTCTGACTTAGCATAAGTCCCCTACAGTAAGGTCATTTATCTATGGTTTGTTGACACTAACATTCAAAAAAGCAGTTTTGGTTAATAATTCAACGTGAGTAAATTATTTCATTATTCTGTACTTCAGAAAAATATGGTAGGGCAAGAAAACAGAGATTTTCCAATTTTCCGTTGATGTATGCTATCCTGCTTTAATTTTGTTACCCAAGGTGAAATAAAGACACTTATAAATCACTTACTAATGCTAAAAAATGTTTCCAGTTTTATGCAAAGCTTACTAAAAGACTACAAAAAAGTATATTATGTTTTAACGAATAATAACTGGGAAGTAGAAATTTGATTGAAACCTGTTAAAAACAAACCAGAAAATAAAATCCTTCTCTATTTTTGAGGCTATCTCTTAACACTGAGAAGAAAATTAACTTTCCAAAGGTCATATCTAAAAGTGGCAGAGTAAGAATGTTTATTTCTCTGATACCTCACTTATGAGGTTATCTTTTTCTTTGCCAAACTTCCATCATAAGGACATTTCCGTTTTCACATCATTAACTGGCTAACTTAATCAGTGTTCTAATAGCATTGTTTCTTGGCCTATGGAATCTAGAATAATTAACCTTTCTTTTAAGGAAGAACTCTTAGACCTTCACATCAAGATTCTCTATGTCTCTATGTCTATGTCAAGATTCATGCTTTTGATTTCAATGGTTAAATATGTAACTTGAGAACACTCATGTTTGCATTGTTGGTCTGTACTGATTTTTGAGCTTCTAGATGAATTTGTAACTGATACTGTGCATCATCAAATGTATATTCCTTCATCAATTAAAGGCTACCCATCAATCCAGTCATCTGATATAGAAACTTGTCATAACTCTCTTGAGAATATAAAGTCTGTACATGTGATAGTTTGAATTCAAGAAGCTAGGGAGAGATCAGTGTTCCTGTCTCCAGATAGTCAAGAGAAAATAGTGGTGAACCTGGGGCAAAATCAAAAGAAATACACTGACTCAGAGCTAATAAAATAAAAGAAATACATGGGGCACAAATACTCTGACATGTCCTGGGTGATTGTAATGAGCTGGGAGTGTCTATGGTCTATGGTTAATATCAACTGCTCACATGTTCATGGTAGACGATGCTGACCGAAGTCAGACTCAGTGAACACTAGACCTCGATTGTACATTTTTTAACATCTCTCTATAGTCAACCCAATTACTAAATCCATTTACTCCTACCAACTAGACATATTTCCAGCCAATTTTCTCCTCCCATCCCATTGTCACAGTTTCAGTTCAGGGCATCATCATTTGTCACATGGACTACTGCAATAGCCTGTTAATCGGTCTCTCTTGGTCTCTCTGCCACTAATCTTCTCAAGCCTAATAAATCTTCCCCTGCCTTCACAGTGATCTTTCTACAACATGGCCCTGGTCAAGTCACTCCATTGCTGTAAAAATCCTCTGCTGAAAAGTCAGAGCCTACATTCCACAGTGTGAGAGACAAGAATATTCATAAGCTAGTCCCTGTCTCCTTCTTTGGGCTTAACTCCCATTGCTCACATCAATTGTGCTTCTGTTCTCTGATTATAATTTTTTTTCACACCGATACTTTCCTTACTGGATCTGTTATTTTTTTCTTAATTGTGATTTTTTTTTTTATTGAGGTAATGGTTTACCTCAGTGAAACTGCAGTAATTCTCTAAGTTTGAACTGAAATATCATGTATTTGACTTGTGAAGGCTATCTGTACTATGTTTCAAGTGCATGAATTAATATTGTCATAATCAAATTAGTAACATCTTTAAGATGCTATGATAAGCTTGAGTACAGGAACCAAATTCACTTACATTTGCATGTCCCATATTTAGATGTGTTCCCAACACAGACAAATATTTCAAAAATATTTGTATGGTGGCGAGTGGATGGATGAACTGATGAATAATAAGTCACTGTAAAAATTAACATGTCTCACATAAAGTTTAAACTGGTATTAATATATTTTACTATGGAAAAATACTATGAAAAAGTATTTAAAAATGAGATTCACAATTAACCACAGAAAGTAAAAGGGATTATCAGCTCCAAAAAAGAGGCCTTTATTTCAGATGCTAGGTGACAAGATCAATGATAGCAATGCTTCCAACAGCTTCTATTTAAATTTTTTAATCATGATTCTCTTACTTGAAGTTTCAAGTATGTATGTGTCCATGATGACACTTCTTGATTTAAAATGTTTTAACGATATTTAAATATATAAAAGCTATGACTTTTCCTAGTAATTATAGCTACAGCATTGATTTAATGCAGACTCAGAAGATGAATTAGTATCTGGCAATTAATCAGTACCATATTAAGGGAGTTACTGTCAGTGGTCATCCCTGTTCTCCCTTGCCCCTCTCAATAATTATTGATGCCTTTCCCTGGCTGTCTAAGTGCCATCTACTTCTCAAGGCAGATTATGTGTGGTATGTTCAGCCTCAGAATTTATCATCTGGCACAGTGTCAAAGTGACAGGGAAAGCTCTGTATCTCTGTATCTCTTGGTCCATTCTGTGCCCTACTGAGATCTCAGTTTCTTGCCTGCCACTCACCCAGTCTTGTGTCCCAGTCTGCTCAGTGAGGTCCTAAGACCTCACCTATCTCTAACCAGCTTTCCTTCACTTTGGCCGAATAAATGGATCACTCAGATTAAATCACTCTATTCTGCTTTAGAACCATTGAAGACATCTTTGGTTCTGAATCTGTTTCATTACTATGTTTGCTTAAATTAAGCTTGTGTTTGTATCTGGCCTTTGGACATTCTATATGTGAAGCTGGACATTACTCTGATTGGAATGTGTTTTTAGGCCCCCTTTTCAGTTTACATTAAACACAATGGTTCTCAATGGAAGAGGGTGGGCATCTAACTCCCGGGGACATTTGACAACGTCCAGAGATACTTTTGGTGTTTACAACAAAGGATGCTATTCACATCTTACAGGAACAGGGTTGTCGTTAAATATTTTATGATACATAGGACAGCCCAGTTCCATCCCACATAATGAAACCCCTGGAGCACAATGTCAATAATACTGTGGTTGATAAATCCTGTGTCTAGCATTCTCCCCTCCCTATACATATGGTTCTTAAAGTACTAGTTTGCCTCATGACAGTGCTGACCTCTGTTATAAAACCAGGGCAGAAAGTCCATAAAGTTTGTCAAATTTTGATACTATAATCACTTGGACTCTTTTTTGCCCAGATTTCCCATTGTGATGAAATAGCAGCTGACTGACCCTCTTCTACAGAGGGCCTGAGAGGTTTGATAAATCCATTTTAATGAGGTGCTTTGCCATCCTCAGGTGAAAAATGCTGCACACGTGTTATTCCCATCACAAGAGAGAGCAAGGATTGCTTTGCAGATTGGCACATGAGGTTCATTCCTGCAATGCTCCTCCATCCCATAGCTCCAAAAAGAACAAAATTTGCTCATAAAAAATAGAAGCAGACTGACAACTTCAGCATTTTCTTTTACCTCTGTCAGTAGAAGTAGAGTCACTGAAGAATCAGCTGTCAGGTGGCTGCATCTCTAAATTATCTAGCATATCAGCTACCTCTGCTATTGAATTCTTCACTCGGTTTACAGAATACCCTAAAGGATAATGCAGACAGTGGGTAGAGATTACATTGATCTCACAGAAAGGGAACTGGAAAGTCCTTAATGCACTTACCAAGAGTTCCAATTGGCAAATATGGCATATGTAAAGCAGTAAGGATTGGGAGGGAAAAGATTAAGAACTGTATCTACTTAGAGTTTAAAAAGGCAATTTCACCCCTCTGATAGAATATAAATGTTGCTCCATTCCTGGGAAGCTGCTATATATGATATATATACAGGAATTCAATTTGCTTTCCCTTCCAAAAGAACTAAATGAGACTGGAAGAAGCTAAATTTGTTTTTCAGTCATTTAAAAATTTAACTGGGAAGACAATAATACAGAATTGACATAACTATTTCCCCTTTGTATATTATTTTGGTATATGTATATGATCCAACATGATTGTAGTCATGATAAATTTTAGTTTAGTTTTTTAGCTGCTTAATTACCATTTTAGTAAATTAACGTAGTTAATTCATTCCCATATTTTTTTATTTTCAAGACAAATTTATTCTTCACTAATATCTTTAAGATGTTTTATCACATCTACCATGCTTGTATTGAGTGTATTCCTTTTCCCTTCATTAACTTATTCATTCATTGTTTCTTTCAAATCAATAAGTATTGAATGTATTCTCAAAGCCAACATTACACTGAGTTATCATCTCCATAGAATCCATTGTGTCCACACCACCATTTTCTCTTGCTCACACTGCTTTGTTAATTTTCAGTTTTGCCTCAAATTCCAATTTACCAAGTGAGTTTCACTGCATAGCAGTCAATTCAAATAAGAGTGACTCATATAAAACAGGAGCTGATTTTTCTTTCATGAAAGTTAGCTTAAGTTAGAATGTAGAGGTGCATGTCTTATACAATAGCACACCCTCCCTCATTCTTTCTCACAGATGACCTTAAGTCATTTTTTACCTTCCAGATCTCCTTCCAGTTTCAATTTGATCTTTGCACATCTGTCCTTGATCACCATGTTCTGGGAAGAAAGAAGAGTCGGAGATGGGAGAGTGGAGACTTGTTGTGTAAACTCCATATATGAACTTACCCCCAGGGTCCCACCTGCAGATTTCAATTTATCTCCTATCTGTCATCACAGCTACATGACCATTCCAAGCTGCAAGGAAGGCTGAGAAAGATAATTTCTACCTGTGTGTATTGCGACCTTAAAAAAATTAGGGTTCTCTTTGTAGAAAAAATGAAAGTAGAAATTGTGTAGATATGAGACAGTATATTCTATCTCTTGTTTCTACTCTTGTCCTGCTGTAGTTTACCTGGAGCAGTCAGAGAGGTCTTTTTATAGCATAAAGCAAAACAAGTCATTTCCTGGTTTAAAGCCATCATATTTAAAATCTAAGTTCTTTTCCATGGTTACATGCTGAATTATAGGTTGACATCATTTTCTACTACTCCCCACCCCATTTCCAGCTAGAGCCAGGTTAGCAGCCTTCAAAGAATCCTGGTTCATTTCTACCTCTGATGCTGCAAATTTGACTTTCTCTCTGGCTCAAACTCTCACCAACAAGGGGATTAATGGTTTGATCCATGTTATAATTTGGTAAGTAGGTTCCTAGAAGTCTTCACTGTCATTCACAAGGATAATGAATTCTGAGATCATACTTCCTAGATTCAAATCCTTGGTTTTACTGCAATTTAAATGTGACTCTACATAGTTGTTGATCTCTTCTTTGTCTCAGCTTCCTTATTTGTGAAATATCTCCGTGACAACTATCCCACAGAGTGGTTGATAACCTCCTGTGAGTTAATAGTGTAAAGGGCATAGGACATTATCTGATGCATTGTAGTCATTTGATAATTGCTGGCAAAATATTTTAGTGTTAATTTCCGCTACTTTCCAAATGAATAGTTACACTTTCAGCTAACTGTGTTTTCTTCAAATCACAGATTACTATTAAAACTGATTTATATGACTACTCATTGACTTGCCACTCCAGGAGAAAGCAAGTTGTATTAAAAGCACCACTGTATACAGACCCCAGAACAATTCCCAGCATTGATTACGTGTTTTAAAAGAAATAATTTACTGAATGAATTATGAAACAATAGACATATTTATTTATGTGCTAACATAATCTCATGGAGTATATGAGAAAGCTGTTTTGCAGATTACATTTATAATCTACCATGCCATCAACAACCTTCAAGGAATACTACCAAAAAGCAATTTTGGTAAAAATAAATAATATTTTTATATCAGAAATAAAAGTTAATGACAGAGTTCAGCAAATAATCCCCAAATCATTGGACTATTATAACAGGAAAAAAAAATAGAAAAAATATATAAAAAGTGCATGTTCCTAGATTTTAGACTTTTTTTTTTTTTTGCATTTTATCATTTCCTCCCACGACAAATACTTAAACACACAATCCACCCCAGCATTGTCTTGTTTGCCCTAATGTTACCAAAGGGGGAAAAATGACATTATAATCATGCAGAAGCTTTATAAAAAATCATTTTGATTTTGTGGACATTTAACACATGCACCTGCTGTTGCTCTGAACTGGCAGGTGGCTAACATTTTTTTACTAGTGCAAACCTTTTTCCTTAATGTCTACTTGTGGTTTCATGCCATTTTCTGCCCTGAGGAGAAGAATATACCTGCTGTTTAATCTGCTTAACTATCCTCCCTGATGAGCTTGCTACTTTATGCACACCTACATTATAGCCATAGCTTCATGACACATTCTAGAGTTACCTTGTTTTCCAAAGCCATCTATTCTTAAGGTCATAATGTGGTTCCACAGAGCAATTCAAAAGAGAAGTGGCAGCAGTGTGCACATGATGGTTAACTGGTCCTTAGACATGGGAAGTCACACCTGCATGTGTGTGTGGCCACTACTTTCCCAGGTCTAGCCCTCAATTCTGCCAATCCAGAAACCACACTTTATCATGTCACCAAGAACAAATTAGACATTGGGGAATCAAGTTAGGCTATGAGTAATCAGACACATAAAACAATGATGATTCATTCACCTAGAATGGTGTATTGGATTTAATAAACAGTTCTACTGTCTCTCCATCACAAGAAGCACTGTAAGAGTTGAAGCATCAGGAAGTCAGAATTTACAAATTAAAAATAGTTTAATGGGAGGTGAACCATTGTTAAAGAAATAGGACATTTTTTAAAAAGACTCCCTCTATTAGAAAAATGTGAGGAACTTCTATTTTCTCCAGCACCAGGATACACTTCTCTTAGAAGAAATTCATACTACATTTCAGACTGTCAGTTGCCATAGTAGGCATGCATGTAATTGTCCATCTTTACAAAACAATTCAAAGTGGGTGTTGGCGTTAGTTTCATTTACTAGCAACAACTCTGAAGTCAAAAGAAATTCTCACTGCTTCAGGAGGTAGAGTCAGAATGCAAATTCTGGCCTCTGTGACATCAAGCCCCAATCTAGTGACTTCTTACTCCACCCAATACCCTTAACCTCTCCATTTCAATAGAATGCCTTTCCTGAATTGAAATGCCAAGTAAAAAACTAAAAAAAAAAAAAAGTATTTGTTTTTATTTTCTTTTTCCAAATTCAATACAAACTTCACTCCACTCTGGTTGACACTCTAATTCCCTTGGACACTTTGTACAAACTACAAGTTTTATTTATCTCCATTCTCATTCAGAGGCTTCCTTGCTCATCTTGATTGGACTTGGGTATTCCAAACCTCTAAAAGCACTTTCAGAAAGTGAAATGATAGTATGAGGCTATAACTAGCCCTTGTAAACCCCTGTTGCCTTCTAGTGCTCGTTACTTTCATGTAAGTATATTGGATTTTTTTAAAGAAAGCTCAACTTGACAGTATAAAAGTATAAAATAATTTTATTTTTCTTTAATCATTGCCTTCCAAAATATTCTGCTGAGTTCCTATTTATTGAGTTATAATATTGTATAAGTTTCAGGTGTCCATCACTGAAAATCAATTGGGATATATACTGCATTAAGTTTACCACTAAAAGGCCAAATGGCTGGTTAGTTCAGTTGGCTAGGATGTGGTGCCAATAACACCAAGGTTGTGGATTTGATCTCCATCTTGACCCTAAATGGCTTCTTTAATGACCATCTTATGAAGCTTCTATAGTTCTCTGAATATTGTTGATTACATAGTCTATCCAACTCAACTTTCTTTTTCAATTGAGGTATTGTTGGTTTCCAACCCAGTCAAAAATTCCATATGACAAATTAATTAAAGTTTTCTTCCCCTTCCCCCATTTTTGGTTATAACTTTAGGAACATCAAGAAGAAGGAGATATGTCTCTTTGTTCAATTCTTTTCTTCCTTCCCTCTTCTCAGAAATAACTACTCTAATAATGACAACAGGAAGAAAGAAAGAGAAAACAGTGGACATCAGGGTAGGAACTTTACTTGGATATAGCTAAGATGCTTTCTGTAGTAGCCGATGCTGCTTTTCTGGCCAACATTGACTGATGGTTTCTTCTTGCCAGGTGTGCCTGTCTCAAGAGACACTTCTACCTCAGACACTAACCCCCTCACCAGGGTGTTTCCACTCCATAGTCTGGATATAGAATTCAAGCTTATCCTCTTCCACTATGATCTTCCCAGCATCCACATATAGGAGTCCACCTCATGTAAGGGCACCTTCATTAGATACCAACCATCCTGGCTTAGCTCCTACGAGGATGGCTAAAAATTATTTACTTTTGTCATTGTGCACTGGACACAAAGAAAATGTACATATACTGTCCATGCCAGTGAGTGTTTGGATTGCTTCACAAACATCCTACTCTGGCCTGCTTTGTTCTCCAATTTTTTTCCTCTGTTCAGAAAGAAGGGACTGTCATAAATCCAATGCTCAAGTGTGTATTCAAAAGAGGAAAAGTACACCAGTCTTTTTAATTGTAGTACAGGTTTATGAGTGATTCTTTTAAAATGACTCCACCACTTGAATTGGCGGTAGAGTGCTCTCCTGTCATTCCCAAGGTAGAAGTTTCTAGCCATTCCCTATGCTTATTCAATATGTTGGACAGGAAGTAAGGGTGAGGTTGGAGGTGCTAAAAAAAAGATTGATTACAATAGCATTTAGCAAAGTCTGGGAAGAGAAATATGGAATTAATTTTTGTAGCTAGCTCTAGAATGAAATGCATTTAGTGACTTTTCCTTCAGCTTTGGCCTGACTTGTATCATTAAATCCTAGGAAATAAAATTATTTCCTACTACACATTTATTTTTATTATTACTCCAAATACTGACTGCCTTCTATATAATACCTGTTGTGGTAGATGCTAATAAAGAAAATGGATCAAGTATAATTACCACCCTCATAGTTAGTCAGGTACATTAGTTCATGCCCTATCTTTGGCTACAATTCTCTAAGCTATCCACTAACTTTAGCTTGAACCCTTTCTCACTGTAATGATAGCATTTATTAAGTGTGATACGAACACCTAGAGAGGTGAGAATAGTTCTCTGTGGGAGGTGGGAGGTCAGTGAAAGCTTCACAGATGAAGAATTATTTCAACTGCTTCTTACAGAACAAGTAAGAATTAGCCACTTAAAAAGATAAGAATGGGTATTCAAGAAAGAAGGAATAACTTGTGCAAAAGCACAAAGGCATAGAAGAAACAGGAAAATACAAGTAATCAAGCATGGTTTGAGCAGAGAGTCCATAATAATAGTAGAAGATCAAGCAAGACAATCTTGATATTTTTTTCTTAGTGTTTGATTCTTAAACGTTGTCAGGAATAAGAACGCAAATTTTCAAACCCCATCATAGATTTCCCACTCCCTCTAGAAATTTTCAACCACTATTTGTGACAGAGGACCCAGAATTCTGAATTTTTAAAGATGTTCCAGGGGAATCTAAGCAGGTAATTTCTGAGGTTCACTGTCATAGATGCTCAGATGTTATTGAAAGGTGTTAAGCAAGGAAATAACTTACTTAGATTTGCATTTTAGACACACACCTCTAGACTCTGTGTCTGAATGACTGGAATAAGGCGAGAAAGAGATGGTAACTAATTAGATGGCTATTATAATGGCCCTTGAAAGATCTGAGGGTGGACCAAACTGTCAGATTATGAGATATACCATTCTGGCAAATGCCTAAGGTAACAACATGAAATGGTATTAAGATAAGGATTGGACAGATTTGAAAATATAATGCTATTAAACAGAAAAAAATTGTAACATAAATCACAAAGTGGCAAGTTGCTTGTTTATCATGCTTCTTCCGAGTAAGAGAAGAGCAATTTCAAAATCTCTATTCTCCAGTGGATGTTTTTAGGTTTTTTGTTTGTTTTCATTGGTGCATTTTGGTTAAATGTTCTAATTGAGTTTGCAAATATAGGTCAAACTACCAGACCTGAAACCTTGAGTCAGAAACAGCAGCAGACAGTTGGAATTATTGTAAGAATAGAAATTATGTAATACAAATTGACAGATGTATTATCTAAATTAAGTGCTTTGATATGTCTCTCCCCAAAATGTGATATTTAACAAAATTACCAAATACGGAAGAAAAAACAAAACCTATAAGAAAATGGGGAGGGAATATTTATTAATAAGTAAACAGAAAAAAACAATAAAGGAAGCTGATGGCATTCATTTCCTGTATACCAGATAAATGACAGTAACAGGTAATTAAGAGACAAAATCAAGTTTTAAAGTTTTATTCATGGTATTGTTTTAGCCTCTGCATTATTTTTCTTACAGGGAATAGGATTTCTTGTCACAGAAAAGTGTTAATGTCAAAAATTACAGAGAGAGAGATTGAGATTTGTGGATTCTGAATTTGTGAATTCTGAATGTAAGGAATCCATAGATTAATGGCAAGTTAATAAAAGTTAATAAAAAGTTAATAAAAATAATAAATTAAATAAATAAAAAGTTAATTAATGGCAACTTAATAAAAGATTTATGTTTCACTAGAATAGCACAGCTATATCTGAAGGGGTTGTTTAGACAGAGTTATTGCTCACTTACTCCTTGAAGGTCCTGATAACTCTGACAACTTGGATGGCAAAATCCTCAGGAAGGACCAATGTTAAGCTTTCTACAAACCTAGAGTCAAAAATGTAGTTGAGTTGCAAAGAACAAATAAAGCTATATTCATTGAAAATTTGAGCTTGCAGAATAAGATGTATACAGTTAGTTCTCAATTAATGTAGCCCATAAGTTCTTGGAAAATAGGAATTTCATGCGAAATTGCCTAATGAAAGTACTCTTTCTGTAGGCTAATAGACATAAATAAGAGTTAAGTTCCTAAAGCATGTTTATGGCCACAAAAACCATCACCAGCCTTGCAAATACAGCCTCCAAACACCTCTAATATAAAACAATCATTTGCATCCATTCATTCATTGTCCAATCTGCATATTTCAGTTCACAGTGAAGGATGCCTTGAGTTTATCTTAACAAATCAGGGTGGAAGGCAAGAACCAACTCTGGACAGGACACCCTTCTTTCACAGGACACATTCTCACACAGTCCTGGATTTTCTGATACTGGCACAACTAAGACTTGTCAATGAACAGAGTGTGGATGTCAAAACTATAACGAAATTACCTTGACGGAAACAATATTATTTGAGGTCCTGGTATACTTATGGGATGAGAAAGCCTGTCTGGGATTGCTAGGATCACCCGCTGCTTGCAACTAAAGTGGCCTTGCTGTGCCAAAGGCAGCACCAGAGGGGCCGTACTGAAAAAGAAAGTTTACACAGGAAAGTTTCAAGGAAAGCTGCCTGGCTGTAGAGGGCCTACATTCTAGGGCAGCAACCAGCATTTGGGAAAATGGATGGACTCTTTCGCTCTGATTTGTTTATAGAGTAAAATTACATTACCTGACAGGTGGCAGATACACACAGGAGGAACACAACTAAGAATATGGAGGTTATTAATTTTCATGGTGGTTTCAGGAAGAAATGAATGAGAAGTGGAGACTCTCTATTCCATAGTCCCTGGTCTCATTACTCCCTGGCCTTTCCACTTATGCTGGGTAACAGTGAGGCGGGCCATAAAGTCAAAGGGTAGAAATGCCAACCAGTGATGGAAACATGGAGGTGTAAGGACCTGGTCACCTGCTTGGTTTTAAGTCAGTAATAGTGTCTTTGTCAGGGGCCTCCCTGGTGGCACAAGGTGATAAGTCTCCACAACATGGCCCTGGTCAAGTTACTCCATTGCTGTAAAAGCCCTCAGCTGAAGTCAGAGCCTATGTTCCACAGTGAGACAAACAAGTCTCAGCACTATAAGGCTATCCACAGCCACTACAGCACGAGCACTAGTTTGATCCCGAGCCAGGGAGCTGACCCACATGGCGCAGCAGACCTCTCCTGTCTCTCCTGCTGCTCCCCTCAGCAGTGTATTTCAGTCAATCTGCCTGTTCTGCTCCCGACTCTGTCTCTGGTGAATCCTCTCACCCCCCACACACCTCTGGCCTGCCCCCAACTCTTCTATGCATAAATAAATAAATCTTTTAAAAAATAGTGTCTTTGTCAATTTAACATCTAAAATTTCCATATGGCTGACTTTAAACCCCAGAAATCTGTTTCATTTCCAGTCCTGCAACGGCAATTCAGCTTCCCTGTGACTGTAGCAGGTAGGGCGACAGCACAGACCCAGTGCTGAAAAGACAGAGGATCTAGTGGGGAAATGTGGCTCCATCTGGGTGAGGACCCCACTCCATTTTATCCAGCTTCTGAAGCTTGGCCGTTAATGTCTGGTACAAAAAGTCATTTCTAATCTTCTTGAACACCTCTTAGAAAAAACGTAGATTAGAAATCATTTTGATATTACAATTTACTGAAAGAGAATGTGACTAAGATAGTATTCTGAGATATTAATCTGTATATACTTGCTCCTACACTTTTAAAATTTCTTTTATTGCTACTCAGTTTTCACCAGTGTCTGGTAACTTAATGTCCCTATATCCTGTCACCACCCAGCATGACCCTGGGATGGCAAGAACTCCTGGAAGGTTTAAAGTCTTCCATTAGGCCAATGGTGACCAATGGCTCAAAAGCAGAAATTAAATTGAAGAAGATTCGAAAACTTAAAGTATTAAATCTCATATCTGAGACTTGTGAACCAAAGTTCACTCATATATTATTTAATTTGAAATTTTCAAAGTTATATATCTTCAGTAAGCTGGAAATTACTTTTCTTATCCACTCAAGTGAATGTTAAAAAAATACTTAAAGATCATCAATATGAAGGTATACAAATCAGGTGGCTTCTAGGTGATTATATGTCCCAGTCATAGATCTATGTCTGAACAATGGAAGACAAGAAAAGTTTTGAGAGGTAGCTGGGAGAGAAATTAACTTCTGCCCTTTGATATTAAGACTAATGCTTCCCGGGCCTCCCCGGTGACGCAGCGGTTGATCCCTGCGCTGTGGAGCTGTTGGCAGCAGCGACGTGAGTTCGACCCTGGCTGGGGAGAATCCCACATGGTGTGGCAGACCTCTCCTGCCTCGCCCGCTGCTCCCCTAAGCAGTGTACCTCTGATCTGCCTGTTCTGCTCCCCACTCTGTCTCTGGTGAACCCTCTCGCCACCCCACGCCTCTGGCCTGTGCCCCAGCTTGTATGTATAAATAAAAAAAAAAAAAAAGACTAATGCTTCCCTTCAACAATTGTTATGTGTCTTTTGCTCTTTTGTGTCTTATATTATGATGAGTTGTGTATCTGAAGCTCCTTGTGGACAAAAAGGATGACATCACTATGTTCAGAATCCTTTACTGAGTAGTTCACATGGTAGGCATTAAGAAATATTTGCTGAATTACTGCATGAGGTGAAAATTTAAGGGTACTATATAAAATATTGTTTTGTTCCAAGTTAAAATTTGCAAACAAACCACATATAAGAAGCAATCTGCATCCTTTGATCAATCAGTGAACTTGGATATAGGGATCTATGCATATAATTTCAGATTTCTACTCCATCTGTGACCTTGGTTATAACTTTGGGTTCTGGCTTAACCACACTTTCCATTTACTTTCATATCCTTCAATTTCTCTAATCATTGACTCATAGTAACGAAGACAAATCTTACTGACCTCATAGAATGGTGTTGAGAAATAAATAATCCAGGCTACGTCTAAGTACTTATGACTGAAACATAATGTGGCTTCCTAATGTTTGTGGAAGTGGTCAAGCTGACCTTTCAGCAGTCAGTTAATTATTCAGACCTCTCTGTCATTGTAGAGCAGTTCGAATATTAATAATATTCCTTTGACACTGATACAAACACAGCAGATATGATTTGCATAAATGAAATAATTTCATGTATTTAGCATATTCCAATTATGAAAAACTTCTAAAAACAACTCTCAATTTTAATATGATGAAGCTGTAATATATTCTCAATATCTTCATTGGAATGTGAATGGTGGTAGAAAATATTAGGAGAGCAGAACAAATGCTAAAAACTGCGGGCTTCCCATTTAAAGTTATTTTTCTGGTGGTTACTGCACCCAGACTCTTCATGATAAGGTCCATCCAGAAAACACATGGGACAAAACTACTGAGAGAAAACTTAATTGACATGTATCGTTAAGACTGTTTTATTCAGGATGCTTATTTTATGACTCATTTTAGCCTCCACTCCAAACACTCAATATAAGAAATAAGAAAGAAGCAGAAACTCCCCTCACAATTTTCATAAAATGAAAAATATTGTGATGATCGAAAAAACAGCAGGCAATTCTTCCAGACTTAATGATGATGATGACATTAGCGTTGCTCTGGTGAGAGGATGATCAAAGGTGGTAATGAGAGACAACATAACCTTACATTAGTCAGCTTATAAACAGGATTCTTTCAAAAGATGAAATATGCAAAGTGTAAAATTGAAATGAGCCAACTTGCAGAATACTGTCATCTTTCCCTGCAAAAGTGTTAAAATGTTATATCGTAGTGGAGAGTTTATTATTACTGAGATGTATACGTATATACACACACATATGAAGTATTTACATGCTTATGTAAACACATGTATAAAATATATGTAATATGTGTCTAGGCATGCATATATGTATATAATGCATATGAAAGTGATCTGGTGTTTTGGGGAGTAGGCCCAGGGTCCGAGGACCCCAGATGGGTTCTTTCTCAGCTCTTGTCTTTGGTGAGGAAACAATTCAACATTGAGACTAAAATCACAGAAGAGCTAGATATTAATTGACAGGTAAGAAGAACAGGAAAGTTCTCTGAGCAGAGAGGGGTCCTGAATGATAGCCACAGAGGGGGCAAAATGCAGGTGCTTATATGGGTTATAGTGGCAAGGGGTGGGGGACTGGCCTTTGGGTGTCTGTGTTGCATCTCTTGCTGGTTGACTGGGCCCTCAGAGTTCTCCTAGGCTACTGAGGCTCACTGAGTTTGCGCATGTTACCTGGCCTACCTCTCCAAAACTCGCTTTGGTCCATTGCCTTAGTATTGTGTTGTGTTGGTGATCCGGACATTCCACTCCTTACTGAGTTGGGTCGGGAAGGGCACCTCCTGCCAACTGACTGTTTCTCAATCAGACTGATACATGGACCTGGGGCTTGGGGTACCCCATTCCTAATAGACTGCCTATACCCATTTCCTACCTTCCTACTGCATAAGTATAGGTATTGTGTATATTTATTATGTGCTTACATGAATAAATATATCTATAATGTGGTGATCTATATATATTTATAGACACATAGATATTCATGAAGAATATTAAACTACTCTTTGCTTCTATAAAACAAAAAAAAATACTAAGTATGGCTGAAAGATATTAGCTATAATTTGTGAGTTTGAGTCCAAATGAGACAAATTTACCAAATTTGTGAACGGCTTAGCATTGTTTTCTGAGTCCTTCGAGGGTTGAGGTGAAATTCATTCTCTCTGAATTTCAAGCAAATTCAATCAGACCAGCCCAGTATTTTTATTTACTGAAGCCAGAAGTGAAGATTTGTACCTCGTTCTGGCAAGTCACAAAAACAACAGTAAGGGTTTCCTCTATAATGTTTCAAGTGATCATGAAGTATTTTTATAAGATTTCTTTATTTATGCATACAAGAGCTGGGATGTAGGTTAGAGGTGTGTGTGTACGGGGAGGTTGAAAGGATTCAGTAGAGACAGAGTGGGGGACAGAATAGGAGAATTAACTGAAATACACCACTGAGAGGAGCAGCAGATGAGACAGGAGAGGTCTGCTGCGCCACATGGGAAGCTCCATGGCCAGGGATCAAACTTGTGCTTCTTTGGCTCTGGATAGCTTCATAGTGCTGCGACTTAACCCCTTGCGCCACCAGAGAAGCCTGATCATAAGTATTAAAGGAGAGGATATATAGAGTTCCCACCATGCAACAAAAACAGAAGAATGGAGGAATCCTTGTATTGACTGAGACTATTTTCTGTCTCCATAAGGTCCAGGCTATTCAGACAAAGTCAAAATATATTCAGTTAAACAGCCACTGTCAAATACTGTCTCATACACTCAAAGGGAAAAAAATGGCACATAGATTTCACTAAGAATTTCAAAGCCCAAACTAAAAATTTCAATCGTAAGTCTACAGATTTGCTTCTAATTCAAAAATTGAAAACCTCCTTAGGAACGTGTCACTTTGGAAATGAACATACATCTCTCAATTAATTCAATTAATTAGTTCATCACTGTCAGAGTGGGAATAGCCTATAGATAACTGTCTCTTTATCATTACCCTAACATTTTGGGTCGTTGCTAAGCTATGCAAAAATGTTACAGCCCCCAAACTAGGCCCACACTGGGCCTTAATTCAACAAAATGCTCCTGGCAAAACCTGTGGGAACTGAGACCTGTACAGGAGAACTTAAAATCTCTGATCCGCAATTCATTCTTTCTTTCAAAAGAGTGACAGATAGAGATGGATTTAATGGTAATATTGAAAATTTTGAGCACACATATATATTTAAGTTAAATGAATCTGTGATAAACTGTGCTATGTTCGTAATAAAACAAAATCAAAGTAGAGATCCAAACCAATTTCCCTAGGATTTCACAGGAATTAGCCTCCTGTATACAGGAAATGAGGAGGCATGTCAGCTAAGCCTGAAATTTTAAAAGAACAATGGCATTTGAAGAAAAGGATTGGAAAGAAAAATATTCCAAAATACAGTGTTATATGAAATGGTGAGTCCTGGATATACGAAGTGTACTGAATTCATTGAGATTTTGATTTATATTTAAGCACAGATCTTGAAAGATGTGAATCCCATACTATAGAGTTTGGATATATTCTTCTAGTAGTAAAAACTAGAAGATTTTTTAGATGAGGAAAGGTCATTATGAACCACCCTGTGATTTTGGAATGAAATCCTACTGGTAAAATGGGAAGTGAAATTGAGTGGCATGAAATTAATATCAAGAAGCAAAATGCAGGTTCAAAAGAATAGAAGTGTGAAGAGAAAAGAAAGAAAAAGATACAAGAGAAATATCTGAGGTCATTCCATGTTTTTGTGACTAATCAGACATAAGAGAAAAGGGGTGGAAAAGTTATTGTATCCTTGGCAAGCAGAAGAATGATGCCACTGCTAATAAAAATAACCATAAAAAGGCAAACTATTTCATCAGGGATAAGAATGAGAATTGGTAAAGGAAGTCCATTTCAATCCAACTATATTATGTTTAAGGAGCTCAGTTATAGGTAAGTAAAAATATTCATTTGGGTCTTGAAAATTCAGATCGTCAACAAGGAGAATGCTTGAGGCTGGAGAATGTGATAATGAGAGATATCTGTGTAGTGCTGGTTATTGAAGTGGTAGAGATGAATGAGTTTGCCCAGAAATAGAAAGATGCCAGCAGAATAAGTGTGTGGAGAATAGTTTATATAGCCCCACATATCTATAAGATGATCAATTTATTATAAGCAATGAATATGAACCATCATTTGAAACCTAAGGATAAAATGAGCAAAAGGGAGAGATATGTTACTAATACTAGAAAGAAAGTGGGTGATCATGTCACTTTCAGATGCCTTCCTAAATAAAGCAAAGTATTTCCTGTATAACAGAAGCTTAAGGGAGTAAAGTATATAGATCCTGAGGAAACACCCTCAAGGAAAAAAAAAAATGGAGGTGGTAAAAGACAACATGAGGTCATTTTTCAAATGAATGCAAATCATCTTACAGGCATATATATGAGATATATATGGACATATATAGCAAGGTTTGTGTCACAAATATTTCATTTAGAAACACTGCCCATCTCAGAATTTAACCACTCATTAAATCATTAAAGAACTAATTGCTTTAATTTTTATTTTTTATTGTGGTAACTTATGTTTACAACACTATATTTGATTTAGAGGTCTAGGATCTCACCTCAGCATCGGACCACACCACACCCACCATCAAGTCACAGCCTCTACCGCATACTCCATTGTGCCCCCTTCTCTCTCTGTTTCCCTCTGTCACTCTCTAGCTTGCAGAGTCAATTTCACAGATCTGTAGGGGTGGTTGGTTGTTTGGTTTTGTATGACCTACTGTGCTTTTTTCTCTATATTACACATATACATGAAACAATCTAGTGTTTTTCTCCTTCTAACTTATTTCACTGAGAATACTCCCCTCCATGTCCATCCATGTAGTCACAAATGACATAAATTCATCTCTTTTTATTGTTGAGTCGTGTTCCATTGTTTATGTGTGCCATCTTTTTCTAGTCTACTCCTTAGTTCTTGGGCACCTAAGTTGTTTCTTAACTTGGCTATAGTAAATAGTGCTGCAGTGAACATAGGAGTCCATATGCCCTTTGAATTAGATTTTTTGCGTTTTTCGAGCACATATCTACGAGTGAAATTCCTGGGTCATATACGAGATCTATTTTAATATTATGAGAATATCCATACTGCTTTCTATATGGGGCTGGACTAGCCTACACTCCCACCAACAATGTATTTGGGTTCTAATGGAATTACTTAAAAATAAAATACATTGAATGTTTGCATTAAAGGTATAGTAATAACTGGATTATTAGTGAAATTTTTATAGTAAGATTAGAAACAATCAGATGACCTGAGACAATAGGAAGGCAGATGGAGTGTAGGGAAAGAGGAGGAGGAGTTTGGTGGAGGATGAGAAACAAAACAAAATGGGGTGAGTGGGTGTTGGGGTGAGAAAGCAGTGGGGTCACTGGTATCATGGGTCTTAGTTCCATGGGGGCCAGACACTTAGGGGGTTTGGCGATAAATGAAGTTTAATATACAAAAAAATATATCAGCAAAATGATGTAGCGGAATTAAGTGATTATAAGATAACTTTTCCTTTAGTAACTGACACCCCCAAAATATATGGAAAATAAACTGACTTAGATAGGAGTTTCTTTATGGTTCTGTGTCTATCAAAATCTTAATAAATACAGAGGCATTAAAAAAAGAAGTATATAATAAAGTCATGACTAAATATAGGACCTCTTCTGACCTTTCTGTAATATCAGTCTTGAAAACCTTTCCCTTTGGATAGGTATCTGCTAGTATCTGTTAAGAAACTGAAATTTCCTACTGCAACAAAAGAGAATAAGCTCATATATAAATGCACATTATCTCTTCAGTTCTTCTCCACTAAAATAAATTATATTTGATAATGGATATAGAAAGAAAAGATGTCAAATTATGAGTACTTGACAAAGCCCAGCCTCTGATTTTTTTTTTCTCTTTCTCTTTCAGGCCACCCTCACTAGATTTAGCAGACTGTGACCTAGAACTTTGTCTTTGACATTTGGCCACTCCTTTGTCCTGATGATGTAAGGGCTTTTTTGCTTTGTTCCTGAACTGCTTTATAGAATTGTTGAAATCAGCAAAAGAAAAAGAAGAGCCTTAGAAGAAGGAGAGTTGATATTAAGACAAATATTTGTTCAGGAGGCAAAAAAATATTGGCCTGGGTTAGCCTCTATTCTAGTTGTAAGGTGTATATGCTGTAAAGGTACTTCAATATATTGATAATAATCTCCAAGAAAAAATTAGAACAATTCTTCTCAAACTATTTGTTTGAATAATGGGCTGTTCATTCCAATCTAACATAAACCATAATTTTTAATGCAATAGTATAATATAAAACTGAAATTTGAAAAGAAGTCAAAAATCAAGTCCATTTTTGATTACTAGATTTATCAAAAGATATTAACACACTATAATGATTTCTGTTAATCTCTCTATTTCTCTACTTCTCTTATTGCTGTTAGCAGCATGACTTTCCAAGATCAGCATGAATCTGCACACCACTCTTAGAGCATTCCTGCTCTAAATGACAGCATATTGAAGAAAGACAAAAAGGAAACCTTAGGTCTGCCAAGGTGACATGAGCAGTGAAGTTTCCAAGAGTACTTAGTCCTGGGTTTGGGGAGACATTTTGGTGAGAAAGAAAAATGGGACTTGGAAAGAAGCTTTGGGAGAATATACTATGGAAAACAATTTTAAGAGCTATTGCTTTAGTGAAAAATTAGAGTTCGCACTATGTGTATTTTACCACAGTAAAAAAAAGGGGGGGGGGCTCCTGAAAAAATATTAGAATTGACATTCTTTGAGAAATACAGTCAAGAATGAATTTCTTTTGTTATATTTGATTGTTGACTTTTTACTGAGTTTGATATTAGAGGAGAAAAACATGCAAATGCAATGTAGTAAGCCATATGTTTAGTGAAGGAATTCTATCAAATCAAAAATAATGACTTTTAATGTTATTTGATGATATTTAGTGCTAAATAGTGTTAAATGTTAAATAATGTCAAATGTTAAATTCATAACATGAAACAAATTTGTGTTAAAGGAGGATTTTTCCAGAAGGAGAAAACTATCTTTTGAGACTTGAAAGATAAATAAGAGTCATTGAAGAGAAAAAGGGGGAGGGAATCTAGGCTGATAAAATGAAGGATGAATGAATAAACAAATGGTCAACAACTAGAAAGTGAAAGAGAGCTTTACAGTCAAGGGGGTTTAATACAGCTGAATGATAAGAGTGAGAACGGACAATAAAATTATTTTTAAAACAACTTATTGATCACATAGTATGTTTGTATTTTTTGTCCTCAAATTTTCTGAGTTCATTAATGTTGAAAGATACCCATCCATCCATCCACCCATCCATCCATCCATCCACCAAATATCTGCTTGATATCAGGTGTTATGTCTATGCTGGAGATGAAATGACTATCAAAATATACTTCTAAGCACTTCATTATTTCACAAGTAATGGTGTATGTAGCAAAGTCAAGGTGACCAGAAAGAACTAGAAAATTAAATCTTCAAGAAAAACTGAATTACATAGTTTATTTTTAATTGTTGTGGGGAAGGTGGTGATGTTTTTGTTTTTGCTTTTACTTTAATTACCTCTTATTCATACAGTATTCTCTTGCTGATATCCTGATGAACAAATAAGTACTCATAAACACTACACAAGGTTGGGTCCAGAGCAAGTGAGAAACTAAACTTATAAGCCACTTAACACAGTGAATGAAAAAAACACAAGAAATAATTTGTCCCACTACAGAACTGCAAAGGACTATCACATGAATTTTATGTGATTTTACAGGACAAAACACATCGCTGAAGCACCTGGTTTCTTGTCTCTAGTCTTTTACTTTTCCCATCTGAAACTTCTTGTCCCCCAGTCCCAGGTCAGGATCAAACTTGTATTCAAGAAAATATAAAAATCCATATGTGAACATTTTAAATACTGAAAATACTAACTTTTACTAGCTATTTGTTTTTCTGATAACAATAGCTATAAAAATAAAAGAATAACTGTACATACATAGTTATGCTTTATTTATTTTGCTAATATTTGAGTGAGAATTTTAATGGTTCTCTCTTATTCCAAATTCCATACTATTTCTACAACTTTATTGATCTCTGAAAGATGGAAGCAGAAGCAACTTAACGATTTTTTCTTGGAAATTTCAAATTTTACCCTAAGTTCACTTTTGAAAAGTTTCTAGCCAGAATCTTGTTCTAGTTTCTAGTGAGTGCCTTAAGAGGGATTAATAAACTTTTAATATTGTTTTCTGCCTTTTCTCCTTCTTATGCATCTCTCTGTAATTTGATTGCAACTGTATTAACTAATGTTAAAAAGTAAATAGTGAAGGAAATTGTAGCATATATCACCAGTTAGCCATTAAAATAATTCATTCTTTTATATCCTATATTTAGACCACATACAACATCCTTCCCTTGCAGTGAGTATGTTCCATCCAAGGAATATCACCTACCTCTCACAATGGTTACATGTTTGCAATAAGTCAAAAGCTAGCATCCCTATACTGCAAAAATTTTGAATTGGGCATTGAATAAACCAGCTTGGTTGATATGCCCATCCTTGAACTAATGTCCACATTATGGGGTGAGACACATGCTTTACCCTGAACTCAGAGGGTGACTCAGGATCCTTTGAGCCACATGGTTTAAAAATGGTAGAATCCTCACTTCACAAAGTTACGTGGTCACTGGGTGAACTATACCCCAAACTTTGTCTATGGTACATGCACACTTCTCTTCCATACAATTTCAAAGTTATCGTTTCAATATAACTACTTTTCCAAATTCAATTAAAAGTATTATCACTCCATTCACAAAGATAAATAACCCAAGGTTTTATATCCAATTATTACCTCTGGTTCTCAGAGTAACACCTATGAATGGTGATAGTTTTACACAGTCACATTCACATGAAGCTTTTCATAGTCTGGCAATTTAAAAACTCCAAAATATCAGCCTTGAAAGACACATGATCTATCTTTTTTTAAAAATCTGAAACAGATAGCTCTTTAACCAATTACTCTGCTTATGTGTATATATTTAAAACATGTCAGCATTACAGTCTTGGAAAGGAAATCTCTATTGCCATTCGATCTGTCTCTACTCTGCACATTCCATATTTTTTGGTCTTTTATTTTAAAAAACATAAACTCATTTCCTATTTATAATATTGGCTAGTTTTCTTGTTTTGCAAATGTCATAAATCTAAAGTTCAGGGGGTGCAAATGGCTGCAGGGGCTGCTGAATTCAATGGGTGATCTAAATAGGTCACCAAAGCATTTCTTTCCATCAGTCTGTCCTGCATTCCTCCTGTGTTTACTTATTTAGAGACTAAATTTTTCTTATGACTGGGCAGTGATGACAATTGATAGCGCTAGCCTTAAATTTTGGAATAGGTAATGATTCTAGGAAAGAAAGGGATGTTATTTTCCAACAGATCTAACAAAATCCTGAGTAAGATTCCTGTCAACTTTGTTGAGTCTTGAACTACTGAACCCATCATTGAGGTGCTATGGTAGCACAAAATATTCTCAGACCTAGATCTAGAAGGTGAGATCAAACCCCTCCCCCCCATTAACCTCATAGACTAAGAAGGAAGGAAAGGCTATTTCCCAAAAGACAGTCATTACAGAACAGCATAAGTCCAACGTATCTGGATTCTGTATATTTGAAGTTGCCAGTAGGAGACTTACTAATGAGGGAGGTGTTTGGAACTGTGTGAAAAAACTTCCAATTTCTTTTAATAATCATTTGCATGTAAAGCATCAAAGGTGAAACCACAAAATGACTTCAGTCCATTGTTTTTTACTTTAAACAATGTTTCTCTCTTCTGCTACATTATTCCTTTTAATTCCATAATCATGCATTGAATATCCATTCCTTGCTTTTAAACACATATGATATACCCTCCAATTAGTGGTATTGTAGTAAAGGAGATAGACATGTAAAATGAATAGAATAACTCTGCTCTAAAAGATAAATGACTAAGTACTACAGTGGAACTTAACTGTACTGAATTATTGGATTAGAATTTTAAGAACACACTATTCCAAATTATATATTCTGTCTCTGTGATTCAGTTTTTAATGCCTGGGCATAATAATGTTATTTGGTAGTTACAGAAAGCCTCTCTTAATCCATATTTTTGCTGATTCCTTAAACCAGGTATTATACAATATGATTATTTCATTCTAATTGCATAATGCAGATATGTTATGAATAAAATATTAAACAGTTACCTGGAGTCATTTCTCACCACCCACATTGGTTTTTATTATCTAGATATGCCAAAATGGTTTCTTGTGACATGCAAGGCAATCAAAATATAAAAATTCTCTTTGAGGGTAAAGACAAGGAAATATGACTGCTAAAAGTATGTAGCATCTTCTGAGTTTAAAGATACTACATTTGTATTTGGGTCCTTATATAGGAGTGAAAGCAATTAACAATAATAGAAGTGTAAAAGTTCACAAGAAGTACAGAATTATCATTCAATAGTAAAACACTGAGAATTTCCCTCAATAAAAATTTATAAATAATTTTTACACAACTTTCACTTGCCATGTTTGTCAGACTGGCATAAATTTTCTCAAAATACATCAGGAAAAAGTAAGTTCATAATATTATGGGTTTTGTAGGAGACACCACTTAATGATTTTTCATCTCATTGTTAAAAATAAGGATTATAAGGGAAGGAATAAGTAGCCCTAAGTATGAAACAAATACCATTTGGTATTTATCTTTCTTATTTCAGTTATCAGAGTCCCTTCCAGTTCCATCCTTATTAATAAATGGCATGATTTTTTTTTGATTGTTGAGTAGTATTCCATGTGTATATATACTACATCTTCGTGATCCACTCATCTGTTTTGGGGCATTCAGATTGTTTCCATATTTTGTCTATGGTAAATAGTGCCTCAATAAACAGGAATATAGGTTTCCTTACAAATTACTGTCAAACTATTTTTGAGCACCTTGTAAGATTTACTTTGATCTTCACAGATGATAAACCTAAAAGAACTCACGTCACTTGTTCAAGATAATACACCTGTAATGTGGACTTGGGATTTAAATACAGACTTCCTGAATCCAAATAAAGTCTGTGATTTAACAAACATTTGATACTATCTCCCCGATAACTATGCTTACAGAAATTATCATGTTTAGGGAGGCTATTAATCAGCATACTTGAAACATTTTAAACTGTTTATGTCCATATTTAAAAGTATTGCTAGCTCAAACTTACCAATTACTTTAAGGCAATGGTCACTAAATATTATTTTCTGTACCCTGTAAGATAGCCTGAGTTTTCACATTTTATTATATTTTTAGATAATATTGTTATAAAGAAAATGAAAATAGCTTCATAATCAAATTTATATGTTCATTATTCATTCTAATAATTCCTTGCTTTTCTACAGTTATTTTTACAATTCTGAAGTGTTTTCACATTCTCATTTGCTCCTCATAAACAACCCATCAAGGTAGGAAGAGAAAGCATTACTGTTTCTATTTTATAGCCACAGCTACTGCAAAGAAGTTTATATATAATGTTTCAGAGTCTGATGTAATGTTTTTGATTTAAGAATACACAAAAGTGTTGAAAATATGCAGCTTCAGAAAAAAATGATTTTCATCTTTTTGAAAACTCATTAATATATCATTGTATATTCCATAGCTGGAAATTATTTATAAAAAATGCTTCCAGTTGAAAAGTTTTAATTTTTAAAAAGTATATGCATGTAATATATTGGGGTTATGTGTCATTTCTGCACAATATAGTATCAAATGAGCAACGAAGAAAAAAAGACTTTTAAACATTAATTTGCTTTAATTACTCTTAGTATTACTTTATCAATAAGCTGACACATTTAAAATCATGACCCTAAGGAGTAAATTTTGTTTATTTTTCTATTCATTCTTTCAACAGATTTTTATTGAGACTGATCAAGGTGGTATTACTTGTCCCCTCACCTTGAAAAAACTTCAGACAAGCTTTGTGCTTCTAGACCCTTCAACTCTCCTATAAAATTTACTTTAGAAAACTTGCGATTATAAATTATTTCTCTATCATTTTGAGATATAAATCTTTTTAAGTCTCTTGCCAATTTTACAACCCAGAAATACCATTCTCAAGGACCTAGAAGTTATCCTGTTGAAATGTAATAGCCAAAGAAGATAGCACCCCTACTTCCCAGTGTCTGTGGGAGGTCAAGAGCCTAACTTAGTCAAACACTTGGCTCCAAGTTAAAAAGCTATCTTCTAGAAGGAAGATAGAAAGTTCTCCTACAGTCCTCCGCCCCAGCTCTTAAACATTCCTCCAATGGCCTTTGCTATAACAGAGTTGAGTTCAAACTGAATTGTGGTCTCTCTCCCATATTGCAATAGCCTAAAATAAAGTCCACCTTGCTTATTCAACTTCATGAGTGCAATTTTGCCTTGCCGTTAATTTTTAAAACCCTAGATAAGTAGCATAATTATCACACTCTGAAGGAGGTGAGAGTCTAGTTGGAAGAGTGCAAATGAGTCAAACATATCCTTACAATCTGGTCACAGTGATGTTATAAACACAGAGTGATAAATAACTGTAAAACAACAAATAAATAAAGGTAGATATGCAAGTAGGTCATGTGATATGTTCTAAGCAAAAGCTAAGGAAAATCTTAAAGCTACTGTTAAATTTTAGTGTTATCATAACAACAAAGCACTTGTTATTACTAATATTTATTAATTAAGCCACCACCATTCCAACTGCCCCAAAGACAATGATATTCACTATGTATTTACCCTATCTTGGCCATACCTCTTGTGCAGAATTGCTATTCCCTGTGCAAGACTCAGAAGAAATAAATGTTAGTAAAAAAATAAACATGGCCTCTAAGAATTTATACTCTGCCTTAATCCTAGCCAACATTTTAAATGAAACAAGATTACAACTAATGCAATCTGTCATTGGCTTTATCTTTGGCTATCTCCATAAATTCTCCTAGGTTTCAAAACATAATAGAGTCCCAGACTTCTCTGTTATCCAACTACTCAAACTCACAAGCTGAACTAGTCTGAATGGCTGTTTGCTTGTGCTTTCTCCTGTTAATTAAACTGTCCAAAGCATATATGTAATTATCTCAGAGACCAAATCACTTTACCTCCATTTTAATGTTAACAAACATAGTAAACAAACTGGTTCTACTCTAGTAAGAGTTGGTAAAATCAACTTCTTCCAATAGGCACTGTTAAAAAGTACAATATCTTCCTTTCCGATAGTGGCCTTAGGGGATCTCTGAAAATTGTTCACTACTCATCTGACCAAACAAATTCTACAAAGTCATGCAAATCAAGAGGTTCTAGTCTTCCTGTTCATTTGAACATCCAAGGAACTTCCCACACCATTATTAGTACATTTCTAAAAAGCCACCAAGCCTCTGTCACTCTACAGAAGCTACTCGTGCTATTCCCTCATCACAATAGTGGAGTTGGTAGGTTTGCCCCGGCCAAACCGTGGGGCAGGTCTCGGGGTCAGTGGCCAAAAAAGTGCTGAATTTTTATTGCACATGCTTGAAAATGCAGAGGGCAATGCAGAACTTAATGTAGATTCTCTGGTCATTGAGCACCTCCAGGTGAACCAAACCCCCAGATTTGTGGCAGAAGTCACTGCACTCGTGGCTGAATTAACCCACATATGAGCTCTCCCTCCCACATGGAACGATCCTTAAAGAAAAAGAGTGGACTGTTCCAATGCCAGGAGGTTGAAGAGAACAAAAAGATAGCCCAGAAGAAACTGAAGGAACAAAAACTTATGGCCAGGGAATAAGTGCAACATAAAATAAATGGAAATAAAAGTAAAAAAAAAAAGAAAAGAAAAGGTAAACTATAAAATATTAAAAATTTTGAGCAAAAGTCGATTGGAATTGGGCAGCACCAAACTGGAACTAAATAGTAGCACCCTACTGAGGGAGCTAGAGGAAAGACTTTTATAGAGAAAAGGTCAAGGAAAAGCAAGGGAATTATTTGTTTGACTATAGCTTAGCTTAGCTTTGCTTTGTTTTAAAAAATGAAGTTAGCTGTGACTGCCTTCAGATTTTCTTCCCCCCCTTTTTTTTTTTTCATTATGGTAACATTGGTTTACAACATGGTATATGATTTAGGGAAACAAGTTTACACCTCCTCAATGTTATGTGACCACACCACCCCCACCAGGTTTTGATTTCTTAATCCTGAGGCATTTATGTATTAGGCTTTGATTTTCTTACAAAGGCTGCTCATGGAGTAGAATCACCTCAGTTTTATGGCTTCCATGTCTGATTAATAAAGTATACACTGGGAAATGTTTCGTAAAAGAAATCTTAGAGATTATCTAGGTCAGCCACCTTCTGAAATGAAACAGGTTTGGGAGACCGGTTTACCACAATTAGAATTCTGTCTCCTCCACTTACTTCCTAGGTGACTTAGACTAGTGTCTTAACACCTTAATACCTTCATCTCTGAGCTACAAAATGAAAATAATTACTGTCATTTCCTACAGCGTTTTGGAAAGTAGTTGTGACTGACCAATAACAAAGCTTTCATAAATGTTGATCATAAGCAACTTCTTTCTATTCAATCATTCATTCAGCAACTAGTTGTTGATGATTAATGTGTACCAACCACTGATTTGAAATAGGTGACAAAGCAATTACCATACTAAAAAATCACTTTTTCTTGGAGACCTCCAGTTATGGGAAGTCTACTACCCCCCGAAGCAGCCCATTCGCACGATTGTGAGTGTGAGAACTATTGCCTAAAATTAAGTAAAAAATCTGTTGCTGTGCAATTTTTATCCATCAAACTTATTTTTCACAGTGAAAGCCCTTACTGAGTGTGTTGACTTTCTACCACACAGGTTTTTAAATACAGAAGGCAGTCTGAATAAAGCATTACTTTTTAAGAGTCTGAAATTCTCTTTGACCCTGAACTGTTCACTTTCTACTAATCCACCCTGTATATTTGTTTTCACCTGTCTCTTTGAAAGAATGGTGTGCAGCACTAGTGATATTTGCTCTTTTCAGATAATGTGCCTCTTTTTAATAAAGTCTAGGCTCAAAGTAGATTTACCAACAGCCATATGACAATAACAATTTATATTGAGTGCCAGACCATCTGAAAGCCCACTGGTCTAAGTCTCATATTCCTCATTTTATACTTGTGAAGTTTTTTCTTTAAATAAAGTGCAGAATGATTTATATTTTAGCTTTCTCTATTTAATTTAACACAGCAACATATTGACATCAATTTGCCTCTAGCTTTCACCATGCATTATTTTACTGTCCCTCTCAGTTTTGTGTAATTTGCAAATTCAAACATGGCCCATCTCTCTCCATTTAAGTGGTTGCTATAAAATGCAGACCACTGTCAGTGTTGAGAGACAAACTCATTGTTTCTGTGTTAAAATTCTCCCTCCACTTAAAAAGGGAGCTATCCATCATCACTGTTTGGACACCATCAATCTATTAGAAATCCACCTGCTAATGCATTTATCTAGATCCAAATTACCATGGTGAAACCGGAATTACAATTTCCAATCTTATTTTATGGCATTTATCTTAGTCTTTATAATTCTTAAAAGTTATTCTCTAATATTCCTTTTAGAAGTCCTCTTATAGAATAAAATTTAATAACAGAACAAGAGAAATATAAAAACTTGCTTTAGAATCCAATCATTCCTGTACAATATCATCACCCTTTTGAAATGTTTTCTGCTTTCTCTACAGTTCCAGACAACATTTGCCTGGATTCAGTGCAGAGCAATTTGAAAATTTTGGATCTTTTCACATCTTTATCTTTAATATTTAGACCTCCAAAGCCAAGTGAAAGGCTCATTTTCTTCCCTCTTTTCCTCCTTCCTTCGTTTCTTTTCTCTACCTCAATTTTCTTCTCTTCTTCCTTTGCACGCTAATCTGCTCTTCTTTCTCAAAAAAAAATATCATAAAATACTTTTTTGTTATCAAGAGGTGGTATAAAGTGCAAATAGCAGAAATGGCAAATAATTCTCTAGGAATTTGCTTAATCTTTTTAAAGCTATTTCTTAAGTTTTTATGATCATTAACTGAAAAGAAATAAAAGATTTAGAGAGTTTTTAAAGCACAATAGGCATTAATTAATTAATTAGCATGAGTTCAAATCTATACAATTTAGGTAGATAAACATGTAATTTTTATTTTTTCAGCAAATAATCTAATCAAATCCAGATTTTCCCATTCTCATTCAATAGTGGGAAGAAGGAAGGCATTATGATTGATAAGAATTCAAACTAGTCACTAACACTATGTAAGCCCATCACAATTTTAAAACCATTTTGGCCTAATAAAGTTTTGGAATTTTGTTTTTGTTTTTGGGAAATGTAAATTTAAAAAATCAAATAATATATCCATTCTGTTTTCCCTTTTTTGTAGTTCAATTTAGAGCCTAATATCATACAAGCTTTATCCCCACAAAGTCCATCGGTACCTATGAAATCCTAATGGTTACTTGAGTTAAACTCAATCTTTGCATTTCACTGCCTAAAAACAGGTCTCAATAGACTTCGTTAACTTGTATTATTTATGTGGACAGTAATAGCTTAGTGGGACTGCCCTATGTGGCATCATGTTTCTCATCATGGTAAGTTTATGAATTTATAACTCATAATTACCAATATTGTTGATATTTTTAAAGAAGCCCATTTTGTTTGAACCAGACTACTATGCATCTGAATGATGAGTTCATGTCCAATTAACCAATTCTCCCAAGAGCTCTAAACATCGTCTTTAGGAATTTAGAGTTTCACTTCATTATTCCCAGCAGTGTTCTACTTTTTTTAAAGCAAGACTAAAGGTCTTCACACATTTTCATTAGATCACCCAAGTCCCTCTTCCTAGATATAAGCTTGACTATATAAGATCTTCTTGAGAAAAGAAAATAAGAACACCAGAAAGCAATTTTATTTTAAAAAATGTAACAACATAAAAATGATCATGTCATAAATGACAAAACGAAGTATTTCCTGCAAGATAATGAACTAAGACAATTCTGCCATGTGGCACAAATTCTATTGCCATATTCTTATTTTCTAGTTTCCATGCGTATCATGTACTGAGTAAGAAGCATTAGATTTCACTTTTCAAAATCCTCAGTTGTATAAAAATGTATTAAAAAGCCCCAATACTTTCAGGCTTGTTAGCACATTTTCAAAGATAACATTAGATCTGCAGCCCCAAGTGGGAATATTAAAACAACAGCATATCAAGCTATTGGACTTCAGAGGAAAATAAGTTTGTGGTATGTTTTGTTTGCCCTGATTTACAGTTAGAACATAACTTTTAGTCATGCATTATTAACTGAAGATAAGACAGGAAAAGGGTTTTATTGTCCCAAGACTAATTAATGACTGTTCTTCAGTAAACATTTGCCTCAGAGGCAGAGTTAGCTGGAACTATTTCCTCTTTCCAGGGAACTTGCTACTCTGTATCTGAAAATTAACTTCATAGTGAAACTGGATCCCCTTGGCACAAGCCATGGGTCACAACCAGCTTTCCCCACCTCCTGAGCTGCAAGGCATCCCGGTTTTGTAGGCCCCCGTAGGCCCGTGTCTCCAGCCTGAGGGCCTGCTGGCACATGCTGCTCAGAAGCAGTAACAGGAGTTTTCCCAGCTTGCAGCCAGAAGGAGCAGCACAAACGGTACCCTCTCCCAGGGCCAGGCAGATTAGAATGTTGGAGCCCCGGGACTCCAGTGCTCCAGCAGCATCCACTGGGTTGCGGAAGGAGTTTCCTTGTCCACTGCCAAAGCACGCTGACTGTGGACAGCACGCAGGCTGTCTGCCTTAAAACTGGCAGTGACAGGGCCTCCCTGGTGGCACAAATGGTTAAGTCTCAGCACGACGAAGCTATCTGCAGCCACTGCAGCATGAATTCAATCCCTGGCCAGGGAGCTTCCCACATAGCGCATCAGACCCCACCTATCTCGCCTGCTGCCCCCATCGGCAGTGTATTTTAGTAGATCCACCTGTTCTGCTCCCCACTCTGTCTCTGGTGAATCCTTTTACCACCCCACCTCTGGCCTACACCCCAGTTCTTGTGTGCATAAATAAATAAATATTAAAAGAAATAAAATGGCAGTGATAATAGGTGGTTCCACCACCCACAGCCTGCATTATCCTGCATGATGAATGTTGTGAATGTGGCAAGGGGCAAGACGTAAGCAGCAAGGAGCAGTTTCCCCACCATGCAGCCCCAGGTCATACAGTCCCCGTAGGGCTGCACCTGCAAGGTCGCTCCATGCCAGAGCAAGTTCTGGTAGCAGAGATGAACCCTAAGCCCTGTACTTCCTGGCCCAGGGCTGCTTAGAAGAGCCCAGGAGACTGGGCCAACTCAGGCACTGTAGCTCCCTGGTGCACAGGCAGAGATGCTCATGTAGTGCCAGGCTGCCGAGCACATCCTGCAGCAGCTGCAACCCTTGTCCCAGTGCTGCTGCTGCAGACCTCTCCCCACTTTTGATGTTATACTTGGTCCCACTGAAGTAGCACCAGGTGCAACATGTCTCCAGTTCCATTGAGGCCAGCTCCTGCAGTGGTTCTTTGGAGTCCACTAGCCCAAATTTGAACTTGTTCTGACCTCAGGGAAAGGCTTTTCCCTTTCCTATTTGGCACCTGGATTGTAAATGGATAAATGGATGAATCAGGTCAAGCTCAGTGGACCAATCAGGTTCTAGCTCAGTTTCATTCAGGGTGATGGGTTAATGATTTGGATTGGAAAAAATGGAAGTGAAGTGATTGGTGCTGTCGCCAGTCAGATGCTTAGTACTGAAAAATGATCCAATCAGACTTGTAGGGTAAGGGGTCCTGAAAGATGATAAAAGGCAGAGCAAGAACCTGATTAATTCATTCTGCTCCCTACAGCCAAAGAGAAAGGACTCAGCAGACAGCCTCCAAAGAAGCTCGAGGAGACAACTTCCATGGGATTTAGCAGACTTGCAGATCTCTGTAGATCTCCAGATCTAGGAGGACCTTTGCAAAGGCACAGCTGCTGTGCCTGCTTTGGGCCCTGCCTCTGATACTGCCTGCAAAGAGCACCATTGACCTGGCCCACTTTCTCAAAAAGAGCTGACTGCTCTTGGCCAGTGCCAATAGCTCACAAAGAGTTTTTGTTGGTGGTATAGGCCAGTAACTCACAGAGAGCTGCAACACTGTTGTCTCTGCCTCCTGGTGACTGGTAATGACTAGCACCACTGAGAAATTCTAACCAGTACTTTGTGTTCAGTCACCTTTGAGAACCATGAACTGTTTCTGATCATCTGGCACTGTCTGCTGGTGCTATTGCCCTTGTTGCTGTCTGTTATGGTGTCTGGTGCTGTCCAGCTTGGCCTTCGGACTGTTGCTGTGGACTAGTATGTATCACCTTAGCTGCCCCACCTATGATCAGTTCCAGCTATGCCCGTAAGTTGGATCCTAGTGTAAGCAGTTCCAGGCCCAGTTGATGGAACATACCATCTTGCATTAACAGCCTTTGTTTGGGATTACTGAACACTGCAGATGTTATCTGGGGTGAGATAACCTGCCACTTGTGCCCTTAGAAATGCTTTGTTTCCCCAATTTCCTGTTTGTTAAATAAACCCCATTGTAGTTGTACCCTGGGCCTAAATGATCTTGGCATTGTCAGTACATGGGTGAGAACTCATAGTCCCATGCACCACCTTGGCACTGTCCCTTGGCATTATTTTAGCATAATCCTAATATCCTGAAGGAAAGAAATACCTATGACAAAGCTGAAGCTACCCACTAGAACACAGACTAGTATTTAACTCAAAGAGCTGTCTGCATGATTATTCCTCTTGCATCTTATGTGCTAACAGACACTTCCTGGTTAAATCTGAAAGTACCTAAATACATGTGACAAATTTACCTGTGACTTTGTCTCTTCAAAAGTATTTGCCTGGCACTCCAAGAACTAGAGTCCACTCCAAAACATAAACAACAGTGAACTTTTACCTTATATTTCTGAAGATAATAGCATTAAAAAGAAAAATAGAAATAAGATATTCAATTGGTTGAATACAAGGTGGGAAATAGATGTGTGATGTAGTGTGATTTTGGAAAAAGGGGGATGTGGAGTTTTCACTGTGCATGCACAAGTGCTGTTCATGTATATTTATGGGCTGCATATTCATTTGTGGGGTTCGGTATGTGTTCTGGGGGGAGGGCTGGAGGGGTTGATATCACAGGTATTTTCAGTTAGTTTTTCAGGGACACAAAATACAACACACACACACACACACACACACACACACACACACACACACACCATGGTTTTGGAACTTATTCTAAAGATGGTTAGTCTAACCCTGCCACAGCCAGTTACAACTGACATGTTGATTGACTGGATGGGGATGGGAGGACCTGAGGAGAGACAGAAACAGCCAAACAATAGGAGTTAGTCCTTTATGCAATCTGTATTTTGATTTCCTTTGAAAAACAGACTTTTGTGCTTTGCAAGACTGCCTTTTGTCTGTGCTCTGCAAATCAACTTTTATTCTTTATAACAACTCCTGGATTTTACTAGTCAACTTTGAGCCATGGACAAAGGCCTTGCTTTACAAGATAATTTCTAGCCAGGACATTGAAGATGCTACAAATTCACACATTTAGTGTCTATGTATTGAGTGTCTTAGGCATTGTTCTTGATGCTGGGAATAAGTAGTAAATGAAATGAATAAAACACCCTCATGAGTTTGACTTAGTACCTTCTCATGAAGAAAGAATAACAGCCTGTGTTACAGAATAAAAAGGACATGCAGAAGATCTTACTTTTGATTTGAAATCACTTTTCAATTCAGGTGGCATATCATTCATGGAGATTAAATCACTTGAGTTAGCCCTGTAACCCTCTTTCAAGTATATAAAATATTAAATGTTATATTAAATATATTAATACCTCTGGAGAGAATGATATACTAAGTCACAAGAGTTTCTGTATGAATCTACCTGTCAGATGCCTTTCTTTTACAGAGAAAATCAGTGATCTAGGGTATGAAGAGTCTCCAAGGACAAAAACCATAGAAGACAAAATAAATATTCCCACTTCATAATTTTACTTCAGATATCTATACATGTCTCAGTAAATAGTTTTGTATCTATATGTACAAAACTTTAAGGGAACATTATCAAAAGTCCAAGATTTCACCCTACAATATCACATGACAAGCTCATTTTGTAGACATCACACCAGTCAAATAACATATTCACTCTCTAGCTTCATCTAATTCAAGGTAGCTTTTAATTTCCCCCAAAACCAACTGCATTACTCTTTCTCAAAACTTGAAATAAATGCTCTTGTACTTCAGTTTAAGGAGCCATTTCTTCCTTTCTCTAGTGGGTGATTATAAATCTAAACAAAGGGATTTGATATAGGAGATTTCTAAGTACTGTGTGAGTTTCTGTTTTTGTGAAAATAGAAATGGTATAAAGAACAAGTCCATATTTTCTCTCATCAGTAACAAGAGCCCTAGGTTGGAACTCTTAAATTTAAAAGCCCACATAGCTATTCAAAACTAGTATTAGAAATTGAATGTTCCTCAAACTGCTAGAAATGGAGTTTCCATGCGACCCGACAATACCACTTCTGGGAACCCACCCAAAGGACACTAAAACAGTAATCCAAAAGGATACATGCACCCCTGTATTTATCACAGCACTGTTCACAATAGCTAAGACATGGAAACAACCCAGATAACCAAAAATAGATGACTGGATCAAGAAGATGTTGTACATATACACAATGGAATACTATTCAGCAATCAAAAAAGACACATGTAATTTGCAGCAACATGGATGGAACTAGAAGGGATCATGCTAAGCTAAATAAGCCAGAAGGAAAAAGAAAAAGATCAAATGGTTTCAATTATAGCAGGAATATAAGGGATCCAAATAAAAGAGAGACATTCAGTGGAGGGAGGGAGGATAAGGGCTCAAAACGGGGGAGAGAGGAGCCCAAGGGACTATGGTGATGGCTCACAGGTGAATTGGTGGTGGGAAACAGGGGAATACACAATAATGTAAAAGACAAATAGTAATAATGATAAAAAGTATTTAAATGAAAAAATGCTTTAATAAAAAAAGAAATTGAATATTCCAGATAAAAATTCTAAAATGATCTTTTTGTAAAGTCTGCTTGAATCCCTAATAAATTCCATACCTTGCTAGAAAGAAAATATATAGTCATTACTTATTTGAATTTGTAGAAATTTACTCTCTTATTTCTTATCACAGTAAATACTATTAAAAACACTTCTCTCTGGGCTGGCTACAATTTCAGAACTTTTGTTAGCAACATATATCCATAGATTCATAGAAATTTTAGCTATAAGAGGCTTAGAATTTATTTAGTTCAAGTCCTTCATTTAACAGATGAGAAAACTGAGACCAAGAAATTGTGGAAATCCATTACTAATACTAAAAAAAACACTCAAGTGTAGTCTCCCTTGAAAGTGGGTCAGCAATGTCAGTTCTGTAGACCAAGTATAATGTTGTTAAATTAAAGAACTACATTGGTTCTTCAGATCAAAGATGAATAAATGAGTTTTGAATTAGTTCTGGGATAGATATCAGATTAAAATAAACAAGGCTTAAATCTGCTTTTTATCAAATATTCTAAGGTTTCACTGAGTACAGCTAATGGCATATCTTCATGTAGGGGTTGTCGCCCAACCAAGCCAAGCCCTGTAATTACTTAGGGAAGCAAATATTTTACTCTGTTTTGAAAATGGGTTTGCGTCTGTTAGTTACACTGAGGGAGGGTGAAAACCAATTCAGGCCTTGTTTATCTATTCAGAGGGATACTTTCCTATTCTGTCTGCACTGCAAAAATTTGAAGAAACTCAAGTCCAAGGCATTAAAATGCTGAAACTTTAAATCTGTTCATTGACTCTTTACAGGATTAACTTTTTAAGTATGCGTAAGTTCTGAGGCATTTGTTTGCAATGGAAGTCAGACTCCTTAAGCCTAATCAGAAGCTGTTGCTGCAGTTTATTTATAGTTCAGAAGGTCAAACTGATTCACTTAATTGGAAAACGCTGCTTCCTAGTCTATGTGCCTATTGATGTACTGTACATTTGAAGCGATTAGTTACCAGGGTGAGATTCTAATATGACCTTTGTTAATAAGGTGCATTCTCCATAATGGCCTGTTTGCAGTTTCTAAAAGTCGTTTACATGATGTGCTTGGTAATCAGTTACACAGTGCAATTCCCATGGTGGAGAGAGAGATGCACATTAATTGGAATAGTGCAGAAGGCTCAAATCTGAGAAAATTTTAGTAATCTGTGGTTGATTACTTGCAGAGTTCCACATATGCTTTTAAGATGAATAAGGCATGTTTGAACAACTAGCCTGACATCATGTACTTTCCCAATGGAAAGTGGAGGCAAAAGATATAAATATCACATGGTAAGAGTACATGGGTGACAGAATGGAAAATTATTTCCTGTTCACTCAATTTTAATTTTTGCTTGCCTACTTAGACAAATATTGCTTATAGCAGAATCATCCTTTATTCACTCTGCAACACAACACACACACACACACACACACACACACACACACACACACTGTAATAGTAACTCATGAACATGTTCTTCAAATTTCTTTTTAAAAGAGGAATTCCATCAAAATCATTTGAGCAACCTGTTTTTAAAGATTGTTATTTGTGGATTAACAAGATGCATCTGGGACAAAGAAGACAATAATATGCATGTAAAAGAGAAAAAACAAAGTACTTTTTCAAATAAGTAACATGGTGTTATAGATAAGTCCATTGGACTTGAAACCAGGCAGCCTGAAATTGGTGTTAGGTTTATCACTAATTTGCTGTGTGATTTTGGTCAACTTAATTAACCTCTTTGAGGGTCTGTTCATTTATCTATGAAATGAGAATAACAATGGATATTCATAAGTTTGTGGGCATTAAATGAAATAGTGCACAGTTTGCTTTGCTGTAACATGAAAGTTCCTAAGAGAACTCAAAACAAAATCAGATAATATAACTATTTTTTGTGATAGTTATTTTCTAATAAAACTAGTAAAAAAATTTAAGGGCAAAGGGGAATTTAAACTAGACAAAAATCCTGCAATATTTAATTAATAAAATGTTTTATAACTACAAAAATAAAAACTAAATATCAGATACAGAAACTAAATATCACTAAGACACCCAGTCTTCAACATTTGCTTACATTTGTTCGAGAGAAATGGCATGTCTTTTACCGCAGTGCTCCTTATACATTCCTATCACCTGTTCATATTGGCAGCAAAACACAAAGATATTCAACCAAAATAAACCTACTGTTCAACAATGCCATCATTTTGTCATAATATATATTTACTATCAAAATTGGCATGCATAGCGCAAATGTTCCCACACCAGCATGCTTAAAAAATCACATAGCAAGATTCTAAAGAACCCAGATTTCAGACCCTATTGCTGACTTTCTGATATGGTAAGTCTGCTATAGAGCCAAGGGAGTTGTATTTTGATAAGTATTCATGGTATGTCTGACAAAAGAGGTCTTCTGAAAATACCTTGAGACTCAAAGAGAGAAGACACACTGTTTCCTAATTAGTTTATACCCCTAACTGCATCATACCTAATCTGCCCTATAAACTCAAACTTTAATAGAAAGGCTTACATTTGAAAATACAAACACAAGATATTAAATTAATGATATGATCAGAAACATTATTTGGTTCTTTTCATTTTCTACTGGATAACTCATATTCTACCAAGGCTAGTCAATGAGAACAGTTGTATCACAGACATTAGGAACCATGGAGAAACTCCTCAGATAGCTTTGTGATAGTGGGCACCTAAAAATTATACTGAGGTTGAGAAGAGTCCTCAGTAAGCTCTCCTGAGAAGTCTACTCTAGACTTCAGACCATACAGAGGAGGCCCCAAGGATTTTTATCAGAGGGTGGAGGTATTCATTAGGAAGATGTTTATTATTATCTCCGTGGGGTCATAATTTCCTATGGGTTGGTATGACTTGCTGAAGCAGATATGTGGAGATATTACAGTATGTATCTCTTGAATCTTATTTAAAAATTAATTTTAACATCAATTCATATAGGATTACTAATTCTATTTTGTGAGGAAACTTGATTTTTAATTTTCCTGTGGTAAAGCATATTAAATGAATAACAGAAATATAGCAGCTAAAGAAGTGACATAGGACTTGTTTTGGCACAGTGAGTGAAGCTTTCTTAGTTTATCTTTACAAAGGTCAAGATTACCAGAGAGACAAATTTTTTAAATGGATACTAACTATATCAATTTTCTTAGACAAAGCAATTTGAAAAACATTACATTTTATTGGTTTGAGAAGACACTCAAATCAATATTGTTACATTTTCATGATTTAGATATACTTTAAAACTTTCAATCCTGCTATAATAATCAAACTGTATAATTTATTCTAACTCTATTTCTATCAAGACTACTCCTTTGTTCAATCCAATAGAATAGGCCAAAACCTAAGTAATACATAAGAAGCAAATCTGAGTTATGTTGCTATTACCTGTGGATTATGTTCAATAATATATTTAGTTTTATCCCGAGAATTAATGATTACATAGATATAGCTAAGAATCTTAGAATGGCTATTTTAAAAACAAAGTTGAAGGAAATATCAGTTGCTTGTGCACGACTGATAAATCATACTTGAAAATGCTTTGGCAAAAATAAGCGAAGAAATAGGTGGGCTCTAATGACACCTGTGCACTATTATTTAAAACATTGAATTTGTTCTGATTTCTGGGTTCTTTTCATTTTCAAGGTTTTCACACTCCTCTCACAAATGCCTTTTCTTTAGATGTTTCTCCTTCCTTTGATTTGATAGTCTAGCAGATGCTTTGTGCCTCATGTTTCTTTACTCTCATTGTTTAGTGTATTGCTTCTTCCTCTACTATTTTTCATCATGTGTAATATTAAAACATTTCTCTATGTGAAAAGGTAAATTACAAGTCTTCTCTGGTAGAAGTTTTTTTTTTCACAGTTTCTGCTTTCTGAGCAAGATGCCTCTATATTTCTCTTAAATCGAACATTCACATGTCATCAGAATGGAACAAATAATTTTCAAGATTTCTAAGCAGAGATGCACTGACACATAGTTGGCCTCTTACCAGAAGTCTTCTTCTTGACTGACAGAATCGCCAACTGAACATACAACTGGAGCTGGCTCTATCCTTCTGGTGGCAAAGAGAATCGCTAAGCCCTGGGATACTTGCTATAATCAGTCCTACTTGATATTATGGCAAATTCCTTGTGAAGAATCTCTACAGTTCATGAATTTCATATGAGAATGATCTACTCATTTACTAAAGTAGATAAAATGCTGTTGCAGCATTATAAAAAGAAAGCAGACTTTAATGTTAGGGTAGTGATTCAAATCATATCCAAGTTACCTGTAAAGAAATGACCCTGTGCAGTCACATGTGTCCTGTGGATTTCTGCATTTTTAGCTTTAAACTGAAAATCACCCTGGAGCTAATCACACTTATAGGAGGATTACTCAAGATAATATACACTAGAAGGAATCAGTAAATAACCTTGTTTTCCTTAATCCTTTATATCTGATCTTCATATAGATATAGTAATAGTCAATTTAAAATGGCCGAAACCGTACCTTCGCCATATATATAGATAGATATATAGATAGATAGATAGATATATCTATATATATATATATGAAATAGTAGTCTGGATCATTAAATCAAAATATGAAGAAAAAAAATCCTGAGGGAAGCCAATATTTCAACAAACGTACTATAGTCAACTGAAGAAAATAGAGACAGTGTCAAGTCTACCTGATTTTCCAGATTTCAATCAATTTCCCAACACTGACTTTCTTAAAAATATAACTGTAAACTCATAAAATTAAAACATCTGTTTGAATTTTCATCACATCTGTCTGATTTTTACGTTCTTTCTGATGTTCTTGGTGTTGATTCCAAACTCTGACTCATTATGATCCTGGACACTAAGATGGGAAGTGGTGACATTAGGTAAAAATAGGTGGAAAATCTGCTGTATTTGGTGTCTTCATCATCCTCTCCATTTATGTTTTGTGCAAGAAAAGAGAAAAAGAGGTCTTGCCCATAAGTTGCTGCTGTGTATATAGATCAAGGTCTGGTTATTATCATAGACTTGAGGCAGAACAGCAAGAATAGACTGGTGGCAAAACAAAGAAATTCAACCCAGAATCTCAAAATTAGGTCTTAGTACCATGGTTTCCCATAGTAGCTTTTGCAACTACACAAGAATTTTCTTCCACTTTCTGTGACATGGATGTGGGTACAGAGTTTCAGAAAGACCTCAATCAGAAATTTTTCATTTAGAAATCCTAACACAACAGATCCCACCTTACACTGATTGCCACCACCTGAGTATCTTTTCCTTAAAGGAACAGGGGAAAATTTCAGCAATAACTCAACAATTTGAATAAGGTATATCCCTGTAACATTTGCTGAAATCTGTTTCCTTTGCGTTTCCTAAAATGTGTTATGATTACATACTTATGTAAAGAAACTAATCCTAGGATATTCCAGGTATACCCAGGGGGTGCTTTACCAAATGGATCACCAAAACAAGAATTTATGTAACAAATTTTATTGTAACAATAATAAAATTTATTCAAACTATTATTTCCTGACTCTGCTGCCTTCTAGCCCATGGTTTCAACCTCTCTTTTGTGCCCACACAAAAGAAAAATGCAGAAGGAAAAAAGAAAAATATTGAATGGTTTCACTTATAGGGCAAATATAGGGAAACCAAATAGATCAGGAGGAGAAAATAACAAAAACAAACAAATAAACAAACAAAAAAGAACCCAAAACTAGAAGGAAACCATAAATGAGAGACATTCAGCGAGGGAGGGGGAGAATAAGGGTTCAAAACGGGGGAGAAAAGAGCACAAAGGATTATGGTGACGGTTCACGGGTGAATTGGTGGTAGGTAACCCACAGGGAATACACAATAATGTAAAAGATATAAATTAAAAAATAGATTAATTAAATAAAAAATAAAGCACTCCAAACATTCCAAGAAAAAAGAAAAATGCACCTATATTTTATTTAACTCTAAATGCTACATTGTCCCAAAGACTTAATTCCTGCTGTGCATTTACTGTTTTGCTTTCTCTGTCCAACTCCAAGTTACTTCTAATTCTGCTTGCTCACAATCTTCATTTTTTACTCACCTTCATTATCCACTTCACCTTGTTTCGCTGTCAAATACTACCTGATTGGCTCTTATATTCCCTGATTTTTCTCAGTTGTAAACCTAGAGTTCTCCTTTTCCCTTCATATCATACATTTTGAATGTTTTCCCTAAAATATTCTACAAACTCTCATTATTTAATCACAAGTATATATGATACATGTGGGGAAAAAAAATAAACTATATTGATTTGTAAGACTATAAAGAGAAAGAAAACTAGATTATACTGTGAAATTTAAACTAGTGGTACAACATAATATGAAAGAGAAGGAATATCTTCTGTTTGTGAAATCAATTATTTTAGTCAATAATATTATCACTAAAGAAAGACTGAAAAATCAACAGATGATACTATTTAATTGGTGAATTTATTCCATTATATTTAGGGTGATTATCAATATATGGAGCATCTGCTACCGTCATTTTGTCCTTTGCTTTCTGGTTCTATTTCCTTGTTCAGTATTTTTGTGGATATTCTTTTCTTCAATTTAGATTTCTTGTAGGGGAGATCTAGTGTTTGCAAACTCCTTGGCTTCTGTTTGTGAAGGCATTTATTTGTCCTTCATATTTGAAGGAATAGAAATTGAATATGAAAAATGTGAGCTTTAGTATGTCTTTTGGTAAAATGTGTTTATCAACATTCTAACCCTTTAAAATGCATACTTTAGAAGACACAAGTAATCCAACACTAAAGAAAGACATTCTGCTATAGGGCAAAGATAATACAAATCCTACCTGATCTATACATTATATTACTCAAAACTACCTGCCTTTCTAATTCCATGTGTACCAATCATTGTTATGACTACATTTACATTCCCAAGGCCTATTACGTCAAGAATACTCACTTATTTAAAAAAAGAAATACACACTTACAGCAGAAGATACACAATATCTTTTAATCAAAAAAGGGAAAATGTCTTATTGTAAAGAAATAATTTGGCATCCACTGAAATTAAAAGAAAGTAATCATCTTCACATTAACTGATGGAATCCACTTAATACTTGCTAAGTCAAGTCCCAAAACCTATATCAAAGTAATGTCACATTTAAAACCTATTGGTGTCCAGTCAAATGACAATAAATGTACCTTAGCACTTTTTCTTTATAAACTTCAGCAATAAAAGCTAAGAAGCAGTTTTTCTAAAACTTAAAAAGAATTATTTGCAAATTTGTCCATATGTATATTAAACTGTTTTCCATACTGCACTGTTATATTAATATGTGGGAAGGCATATTTTTTGGTTATTAATTCAAGATAAAACTTGTTGAAGATTTGGCAATTGTACACAACAACTGGTTTTGAAGATTGCATTTTTTGTTACAGACATTATTAGTTTTTCCTAAGAGTCATTTTCTGCTGCTTCTTATTTTCTAATTTTTCTTCAAGATAGCACAGTGACTAGCCCAAGGGACAATCATAATTTGCATAAGCCAGTCATGATCATCTTGAATCTTTTTCAGGGTGCTAGCTTTTCCAGTTCCCTATTCAATAGCTAGAGATGATCAAACCCACAATTCTGGCTAATGAGATAGGAGGGAAGTATTCCATGCTGTAGGAACATTCTTGCTTCTTTGTAAAAGATAATTTACTCAAGCAACCTCTTCTGCTTCCTGTCTTTGCATATAATGTGAGGAGATGATGCTTTGGGGCACTAAAGCCATCTTTTACCATGGGAGGAAAGTCAAAATAAACACACACATCTCAGTCCAATGAATTGAGAGCTAATATCTTAATTATTGCATTAGGGGACCAACGGTATTCATTATGTATGCAAAGTCAACTTCCATATACACTCATACATATTTTGAAAAAGACTGAACAAATCATACCAGTTTTTATAACACAGACACTGTTACTTATCAGGTCTCCCAATACCTTCTCCATTTTAAAAGGCTGATCTGTTTTCACAATTGGTTTATTCTGCTGCACCTGAGAGACAACTATAAAAGTTCTCTCAAGTTACCTTGCCATGTAAAATTCAAATTAAAACATAATAAGAAAATAGCCTCAATTTGTCAAAAAAAAAAAGCTTTAGAAGTTAGTTTAGTTATAGGTAACAGTTTCAGTAGAAACTTCGATCCCAAACCCACTATCTGATTTGTCTTAAATTGCAAAGAAAACAATGTCCTGACAACAAAATTAATCTTCAAACAAAGCATTCAACAACACAGAAAGTTGTGATGTGATTGTACATGTTTGTTTAAATGGGATAATTATCTCCCTCATCTTAAAAGCCAATTTTCCATTTGTATGATAATGAAAACTCCTGTCAAATTAGATAGTGTAACATAAATAGGAGGTATACTGTCCATGTAATCAGCAGATATTTTTAAAAGACTATTTGCAAAGTACCACATAAAGGAAACTGATATGATAGGGATATTTTGGGGCCAGTTGTGGAGGTACATTTTGACATGCAGAGATATGGTAAATAGTTTGCCAGGAGGAAAATGATAGAAAAGAATTGGAGTTATAAAGTGTAGGACAAATTTTAGGATTTTACAGTTAGGTTAAGCATTAGGGACATAAAGCTCCTCCCTTTTCTTGTACGTGTATAGTAGGTGCAGCAATTGTGTTGATTACTTCAATAAAATTCTGCTCAATAAAATAAGAAGAAGATATATTTTTCTTTTTTTTAAGATTTATTTATTTATACATACAAGCTGGGGTACAGGCCAGAGGTGTGGGGCGGCGAGAGGGTTCACCAGAGACAGAGTGGGGAGTGGAACAGGCAGATCAGAAATACACTGCTGAGGGGAGCAGCAGGTGAGGCAGAAGAGGTCTGCTGCACCATGTGGGATTCTCCCCGGCTGGGTGTCGAACTCGCATCTAGAGCTGCTGACAGCTCCACAGCACAGCGCTCAACTGCTGCACCACCAGGGAGGCCCAAGATACACTCTTCAAAGATGTGCAAAAGTTTCACCCTTAAGATATCAGAGAAGAGGGCCTCCCTGGTGGTGCAAAAGGTTAAGTTGCTACGCTAAGAACCTATCCAGAGCCACTGCAGCATGAGTTTGATCCCTGGCCAGGGAGCTTCCCACATGGTACAGCAGACCTCTCCTGTCTCTCCTGCTGCTCTCCTCAGCAGTGCATTTCAGTCGATCTGCCCGTTGTGCTACCCACTCTGTCTCTGGTGAATCCTCTCACCAACCCACACCTCTAGCCTACACCCCAGCTTGTATGTATAAAGAAATAAATCTTTTTAAAAAGATATGAGAAAAGAACACACAACATATATTTGAAAGTAGAAATGGATAAGTGTGAGAAAAAGAAAATAAAAATAGAATTTTTACTGCCTTAAGATAGTGTCCACATGAGAAAATAAAATGTACATATAGATTGTGTGTGTGTGTCCAAAAATATGTTTTTACAGTTTTGGTTAAAGTTGCTTTTGAAAACATTGAACCAACATTTAAAAAGTATTTAATGATAACAAAATTTTCATCATCAAGAAGATTAAGAAAAGAAGATATTTTAGAAGCACTGTTAAGAGTATCAACACTAGACTACTTCTTACATGTTGTTAAAAAGATAAGGAATTGTTTGAAGACTATATAGATATCAGTTAACAAAAAGATACAACAAATACAGACCATTAGGTGTGTGGGTTAAGGTTTTCCTTATGCTCACACACACTCTAGCTTGTCATTATAAAAATGAATTTTCAGCTATTTTATTTGCTGAATGAAGTTTTGTTGTAATATTCTACTCTTTTTAAGCTTTTCTTTATTTTTATTTCTGATAGTTTCTTTTGCTATAAAGTTTTATGGAAAATTTTATTAACCACATTTGTTAGGAAAATGTAATTGCTAGAAGCAGTCATATAGAAATGAAATTTACAAACTAAATTGCTATGTACACACAACACTATGTTAATTAATTCACTATCTGTTCTCTACCTAAACTTAGGCTGTAATTCCACTGCTTGATAATCAAAAAAGACTTCAGCTCCTTTTCTTATCTTTTCCCCTATAGTCCTATTTATTGAAATTTTTATTCTAATAGAGTATTTTTTTGACAAAAATATGAAGCTTGTTTCTTCTACCAAACCGTTAAAAATTTAAGTTTAGATTTGGGATAAAATATATGAGAGTTATACTGCAAAGGAGTGGCAGCTGTATGAATACCTAACATCTAAAGATAGAACACTGAAAAAGAGCAATAAAGAAGACAGGAATGAAGCCATGTTAAGATTTTAATCACCTGCCTAAAATACTATGGATAAAAGCCAGGAGAGAAAATGACTGAAAAATAGGACATTCAGTCTGGTAGTAGAAATATTCATTTCTTCATTCCCACTTCAGGTTGAAAGAAAATTTGACTTTTTTAGGATGATGATAATTTCATTTCTTAATTTCATTCTATAAATTCCCCACATCCCATCTATCTATTACACATGATTGCATCAGATTATGAGAAATCATTTGACAGGAATATAGTTGTCTTCCTTTGACAAATCTACAGAATAATTTATATCTACACCCGTTGATGAAACTGGGTGTTGATATCGCCGGCTACTATTGTGGTGCTCTCATTGTCTGGACTTGGAAGCTTCTTGAACTTTTTTTAAATTCTCTACGATTCTCCTATATACTATATGTGCTGTTTCAGTTCTAGTTTTGTGTAGATATCTTGTGTAGGCTTTTATTTATAAGAACAAGTAATTACTTTTCTTGTAGACAAATTTTAGAATTTCTTTTTCTATAAAAATGGTTGTTTATATATTATGGAATTTTCTTCCCTGTAGTCATTAGATTTTTTCCTTATCCCTAGAAAAGTAAAATTCTATTCATGGCTTTTAAAAAGTCTTTTCTCATTGACAATGTGTATGGAGTATATAATCCAGTATTTGACTTATAGGTATTATATTTGAACTTTCAGCTCCATACACACACACACACACACACACACACACACACACACACACACACACACACAGTGTAGCTCTGCTGGTCTGGCAAGGGAGAGTCCCCTATCCCAACAATAAGATAATAAGATTCTTTAAATACAACAGCATCTGATGGGGAGTTTCCCTGAAGAGATATGACCAATGAAAGACAACATCTCACCCAGATTAAAATGCTGACACAATTTTTTTCCATTTCTATCTCACCCACTCCCACTGTCAGGTACAAAATTTGTCTAAGATGACTATACGTGTCAAAGTTCATTTCTTATTATCCTTATCCCTACCTAGATATACTACCATCCTCATGTAAAAAAGGAAAAGAAATAAGGGATAAACTTAGAAAATTGTAAGGACATATTTGGTTATTTAAAGTCAGTCTATCCCTAAAATTCCAACACTGTGAAATCTTTATTCTTTTTGAATATTCACAAATACTTTGTATTACCTGAGATAATGTAAAGAACTATATTATGAAATCAATTTATAAGAATCAAGATTTTATCCAGTTTCAAATTTCACTAACAGTTTCAAGAATACAAGTAAGCATGAGCTACAGGTATAGCAACAAAAGCTCTGGGGTCTCTACCATAACTACAAAGAGACTTTCTTCCATCACAACAAGTATACAAGCATGACATGTCCAAGATTAATAAACGAGATTTATAATAAAATGCATAGTCACCTCACAGAAGGCAACACTTGCGTTGTGAAATATCTACACTTTATGCTTAAGTCATTTCACACCTCATGTGGTATTTCCAAGTAGACAGCCTCATTAAACCATACATTCTAGATTCATATATATTAAGCAATCCTAGACAAGTAATATATCTCATTAAAGTATTCCATGAATAGGTGAACTGCTAACAAGAAATATTTGGCTTAGCATATTGGTCATTTGTCTTATAGACCTGTTATAACTACTTACTCCCAGGTCTTAACGACTTGGGATATGCACAGATTATTTTTTCTACTACCAATGGGACAAATTTTAAAAGTCATATTTCTGTTTTTTATACTGTTTATCAATCATCTAAAGATTAAATCAAAACTCCAGGATATAAAATCCTTGGTCCGGAATAATCTATTGCTAACCACACTAAATAGACTCAACTCCTGTTTCTTTCAGGTACACCAAGGTTTTGCCATTCTGAACTTCCTACATCAAACATAACATCTTTTATATTTTTCCCATTGCTTTCTCTTTTACTGACCCACATTAGTCCCACAGTAAAGGCTGGTCACCTTAATTTAGTTGCTTATCTACAAAAGAGAACTATATTCACTTTAGTTACCTGGGAAAATAAAAACTAAATCCTAAAGAGTTACAGGAACAAGTACACAATCTTAATAAGCCAGAAATATCAAATTTACCTTGTTAGTAACTGGAAGAAAAGTGAATTAAGCTGATCATTTTAATTGAAAATGAAATCAGACCCAACCTAATTATACTTTGGCACAACACAGACCCTCAACACAGTGAAAATATTTGTCCTACTGTTGAAGACCTTGTAAGCATTGCCAGTACTCTGCTAATGCCTCATTTCCCTCAGGATCTTTCTAAATACAGCAGAATTGATCGATGCATACAGTGAGGTCAAGTAGTGAATGTTCAAGGTCATTTTGCAAATACAAGCAAACATTTATTTTTACTCCTCCTAGATGTCTCTGCATAATGGGTTGCTTCTGCTGAATTCATTAACTTTCTCACAATATTGTAAACCAAGTAATTTGTCTGCCTACTCTCACTGTAATCTACATTTATATAACCCATATTGAGTATTCAAAACACTCCAATAACTATGCCTTGTTAACTCATAAAATAACTTTTGGAACAAAATAGAGAATATTGTAACATTCCCCTTTTTATCTTGAAGGATAAATAGTTAAGGATAAATTCGCTTCAGATATGCAAAATGAATCCAGGACCTAAGTTAACAGAGAGTTTGTTACCCCTCACTCTGGATCTAAATTGTTACATAGACATTTACAAAACATTTTCACTTGGTATTTTCTTACCATGGGAGTTGCTAGAGAAAATAAATAAATGAACAAACAAATAAATAAATAATCATCACATTATGTACGCAAAATGTAAGCTCATCAGAATAAACACTAAGGAGGGAAATGTTACTTTGTCTCACCCTGTGTCTCCTGTAACTGCAACTCCATCTACCAGAAAGAACTGGACCTTCTCCTTCTCCCTCTCCCACGCTAGATCTCACTCTCCCTATATTCTATTAGTCAAAATATTTTTTTTTTCTTTTCTGCTGCACCAAAGGACCTTCTGTTTGCATGTGTAGTTGTGGGTGGCTGGATGCAGAATCAATGAAAGAGGGTCTGACCTGGTGGCAGTTTTTAAACCCTTTGCCCAGTAACATATATATCACTATGTGTCTCTCACCATATCTACTCCATGTTTCCTTCCACATAGTTTCTCTTTTCCTTTCAGCAAGGTTTTTTATAAATAATATTCTTCTAAAAAATGTAAATCAATTAGCTTTGAGATAGCCTGGGTAGGAGTCGAATAGCCAGACATTCTGAATATGTAACATGAAGTATGCTAATAATGAAAAAAAAAAAAAACTAAGAGATGCTGAATTGATAATGTTCTAGTGGTAAGAATCTGAGTACCTGATTTTCATCATGGACATCTTTAGGAATCTGTATGAAAACAACTGACATTACTGAAGAAACTCTATTGCTGATCCATGAAGCTCTGGTACCACTCTGATGCTTAATGCTGCAATTCCTATATGTTTGTCGCTAATATACATTTTGAATCTGTTATAGCAATGCAACACCTAAGACATATTCTGAAAGGATTTTTTATTTAGTATAAACTAAATTCACTTAATTGCATGATTTCAGAGCTTTAGAAAACAGCCTTCTGCTTCATTCATTCCTCTTCTTGCTACAGCCATCATTGTCTCCAATCAGTTGCTTGGTATCTAAATTTTTACCATTGAATCATTATTCCTTTAAGATTCTGGTTTCTTTTAAAATAAATTTCCTCTTGCAGTAGATAATATTAGGGTCACCAAATAGTTTATCATTTAAGCTGTGTGAAAAATTAAAGCAATATGAAATGGGTATAAAAAGATACTATTAATAAATATACAGGACACTAGGGTCCAAGTCACAAGCCCAGCCTCTTCGCAGGCCATACAGTCATCCTTGTCAACACCTCTATAGTTCTCAATAGAGCACAAAATGTAAGAGTAATGACCAAAAGGAATAGATCAGTGAACAGAGTCAAGTGAACTGTATCCAAAGGAGTATGTAAAATGAATAAAGGGTAATTAATCTGGGTTGTAAAGGCAAATATTATGAACTCCACAATTGTGTCGAAGATCAGCCTAGTCTCTCTGGATAAATGGTAATCCAGTGAATGGAATTAGTAGATAAAATTATTCCAATAAGCCTCATAATCATTAACTATTCCAATTAATTTAAATTTTAGATGCTGAAGTTGAAGATCCCCTTTAACTTCTAAAGCCATCTTAAGGGAAAGAAAATTCCCAACCACTGCCTCTCAATATTTTGGCCACATTTGGGGGTGTTGTTATTGTTTTCCCTTCACTAATGCCACAAAAAGGAAAAAAAATTGATAAAGTGTTTTTTAACAAAATTTCAGAGACATTTTGAATTACTGGCAAGTATGACTACATTAGAGACACAAAATTTGAAATTTTAAAAATTTCACTTGCCATGTATTGTTATTTAATATATTTTATAGAAAATAGCTTTCAAAATAGTATTATTGATAATGATATATATACAGCTGTCAGAGTAACTCATGCAGTGTTATAGACCCATGCACCTTAATAAAAATGATAAAAATATTAACAATAATGAAGTCTTTCTGCTAACTTGGGCTTATCTCGAGTCATTCTATGTTTTTTCTACCATTCATTATTATATTTATTTTCTTTTTCCTTGGGGTTTAATTATTTCCCCTTTTGACTATTCTAATGACACTAGCTGTCTTACCACACAGAAGTCAGCATCAAAGCTGACCCAAGGTACTATGAAAAAATAATGCACAGAACGATCAGGCTGGCTACTGACTAATGCAGGTACATTATGCTGTTGTCGGGGTGAATCTTGAGGCTATGGAAAAGCACGGAAAGAAAATAGGTGTCAGGGCTCCCTGGTGGTGCAACGGGTTAAGCACAGCACTATGAAGCTATCCAGAGCCACTGCAGCACAAGTTCGATACCTGGCCAGGGAGCTTCCCACATGGCGCAGCAGACCTCTCCTATCTCTTCTGCTGCTCCCCTCAGCAGTATATTTCAGTAGATCTTCCTGGTTTTCTCCCCACTCTGTCTCTGGTGAATCCTCTCACCCCCCACACACACCTCTGGCCTACACCCCGGCTTGTATGCATAAATAAATATTTAAAAAAAGAAAATAGGCATCAGTGCAACCAATTGTATGGTTTTCTGAGGACCTCATGAAGACACAAAAAAGTTCACTTCTATTTAGTGTGATATATAAGGTCATAATTTCTATCTCATTGGTCATAATTAAAGTATAAGGTTAAGCAGGAAGGAGGAAAAAATGGAGGATGACTGAAATCAGTCAGTTTCTTTAGATTTTTGTCATGTATTTAAATACTAAGTAGACTAAAGGATAAGTAAATTGTTAATATCCATTGTAGCAAAGTGATTAAAAGGCATGGCTTGTTATGACTTAAAGGACTTTGATAAGTTTCTCATAAAAAGGACCTGTGATTTTTAACTTAAAACATTAAACTCTGGACAGTGTAGCGCAAAGAAACATGTCCTCATGGAGCATGGCCTGTGCAATGCCAGGGGTCCCACATCAGTTTGGTCCACATTTTGTTTGATGCTCCACTGTTCCCATCTTGAAATACTTAATAATACTTAAGAATGAGGCTTGCATTCTAATTTTTCACTGGAACCCACAAATAATTTATTTAAGCCTGAGCACGGAAGAGCAAACCATCCTGAGTACATGGTTAGATTAAAATCACCAGGCACCAAAGCTAAGGACTTCTACCAAACAAAGAGGGCTTGTGTATGGGGTCCTGTTACTGAGAAAGTGTTTGCAAAGAGAAGTTGTACCAACTCACCAGAATCTTGCATCTGGAGTCCAGAATTTATTCTGGAAACACTCACAACCTTTTCCAGAATTTTGATGGTAAATTCTAAATTTAGAATTTTATGCTGATGTGAAAGATGGTCTGACGGAATGAAGAAACTGAAAGGCAAGGAGTTCAAATGGAATGTTAGCTATGTGGCCGTGGTGGTAGATAGCGAGGGCTTCTCAGTATCTATTAACACTGAAGGCAGAGGCAAGGGCACCATTCAGGGAATGGATAAACCCTCCTCTTCCTCATTCTGATGCTGGGCATGTCTCTGTTGCCTTTATCCAGAAATATTGTGAAACATTGCCATCACCAAATTAGTGTGTGATCTCAGTTCTTTCTCCAATTTTAAGCTGAATAGATTCCATAACAATTGAAATAATTCAGCATGAAAGTTTAGATGAGATATTTCCCCTAATCAGGAAATCTTCATAAAGGATAACATAACTAAAAAAATTAATAATAACTGTTAAAATCACTATGTACATGGGTTTATCAGAAGCCTTTGTACTGTATGCCCATCTTTTTTGCGTTTTTCAGCTAAGGTAGTCTTCCAGCTTCTCTTTATTTTCAATGGTGTTTCAATTCTCAAAATATTGTAGCAATAGATAACCCAAATAATTGTGTAAAATGCTAACCTTGATTTTAGAACAATTATATTAGTTAGAAGTAGCCATTTTAGCAATGAAACACCCTGAATATGTATTAAAAGTCCTGAATCAATATCAAGGGCTGAAAATAAATCTTTATCTAATAGTGACTGTAAACTATTGATTTTATTCAGAATATTGACTATGCTGTGTAAAGTGCATTCTTGCTTCATTTTATATCAACCATATCCAGAAAATTGCACAGATTGAGAATGCCATCCTCAGCCTCAAAGAGAATAGATTTGGCCTTGAATATAAACTCTGGCTTACCTTGCCTCATCAAAAAGATTGGAGCTTAAAGGTTTTGCTCAAATTGCAGCCTTCTTGTCTATTTAAAATACAGCATCTGTATTCTGAGCTCCAGGTTAACCAAATAACCATCTGTTTAAAAAGCTGTCAACATGAAACTGTTAAAATTCCCATTCCACTTACAAAGTTTTCTAGAAGTTAACAGTCTTCTGGTGATTGCTACTCTAAGTAATTATAACTTGAGTCTGATTCATTAACGTTCCTCTGAAAATGCAGTGCAAAAACATCAACACAGCCCATTATCTGACCTCTTGCTCTTTCCCACCACACACATATCCACAAACCTTCCTCTTATTCTCCTGTACCCACCCTGCTCCAGCCATACTGGACCCTTTGCCTGCTTTCAAATATGCAGGCACATTGTCATTGATGATCCCTCGTCATCAGTGTCTAGGGAACCCTTTGTTCCCTCTGTCTAGGACCTTCTTCCCCATGAAGTGCTTAGCATGTCTCCAGGTCTTTGCACAAAGGGTACCTTTTCATGCATGACTTTCCTGGCTACCCCCTTTTTTTTTTAAAGATTTATTTATTTATACATACAGCTGGGGTACAGGCCAGAGGCGTGGAGTGGTGAGAGGCTTCACCAGAGACAGAGTGGGGAGTAGAACAGGCAGATCAGAAATACACTGCTGAGGGGAGCAGCGGGCGAGGCAGGAGAGGTCTGCCGCACCATGTGGGATTCTCCCCAGCTGGGCGTCGAACTCGCATCGCATCGCTGCTGCTGACAGCTCCACAGCCCAGCGCTTAACCGCTGCGCCATCAGGGAGGCCCCTGGCTACCCTTTTTAAAAGTAAACCCCAACTCATCTATCCTGCTTCTTATTTCACCTCTCTCTGTAGAACTTGTGAACAGTTATATTCTGCAGATCCTTCTGTTCAATTTATTGTGCATCCCCTTTCTATAAAATAAACTCTAAAGGGTAGGTTGGGGTAGTTTGTGCTCACTACTGGATCATCAGGGCCCACAGTGTCCAACATATTATAGGCTCCAATAAGTGTGCATTATTTATATGCCAGTGGTTCCATGGATTCCGTATTCTGAAACCATCTTTAACCTAAGGAACTGAGAACTTACCTTTAAGCCCAAACCAAAGCAATGGCCACCAACGTCACAAGGACAGACTAATGACTTTCACATATTAGAATATCAAAACTTCAAAAATCATTTTGTTTATGCCTCATAGACTATAATATATTACCAGAAAAAAATCTTACATTTAATATGCCATAAATTGACATCTGAATTATCAAGATAATATACTATAAACTGAGTTATTTAAACGGCAGAGATTTGTTTTCTCATGGTTCTAAAGAGGCTGGCATCCAAGATCAAGGTACCAGCATGGTCATTTTCTGGTGAGAGCACCTTAGCAACAGCCAACTACCTGCTATATCCTCACATGATGTGGAGAGCAATTTTCTCTTACCAAGGTACTAACCTTAAGTGTCATCCTCATGAACTCACCTTAACTTAATGTCTCTCAAAGGGCCCATCACCAAATGCCATTTCAATGTAGGTAGGATTTTAACAAACAACTTGTGGGGAGGGGAAGAATTTCATCTTTATATTAACTCACACAAAGTACCAAAGAAAGTATAAAATATTTCTTAGGTTTCCAATTAAGTTTGGCTTCACATATGTTCCTCCATTCTCTATTCCTCTTCCCATTTAATTTTTTTGTCTTCTCATTCCCCATATACAAAGTTATTTGAACTTTGTTTTTTGTTTTCAATATAACTAACCTTCCCCTATCCATTCTGGCATCTTTCCATAAAGTCAATGCTATAAAGATTTTTAATTATGGTTTATTCATTTATTTATTTATTTATGATCACAGAGATTTTTCATTTCTTAGATTTTCCCTATGTTTAGGGTGAAGGGCTTTTAATATAAACAAAGGTTTATTAGTCTAATATTGCTCCCCTCTCAAAGCAAAATTTAGTGAGTTATCATTCTAAATTGATACTTCCTACTTGGCTTTATTGAGAAGACATTTTCCTTACCTGGATAAGAGGGAAATTAATATGGGGAACTAAGAAACAAAATACTATACCCCATCACATGCAGGTCTTAATTTAAGACCTACTTATAGATTCTACATCTAAAGTTCAGAGCATAAAAATAATGTACTTGCATGAGGAACAGTTGGTGGGAATGTAGACTGTTCTAGTCTCAATTTATAATATATGAAGATTTCTCAAACAATTAAAAACAGATCTATCATAAGATCCAGTAATTCCACTCCTAAATATCTCCCTGAAGAATGCAAAAACACTAAGTAACAATTGTTCTCCTTTTTCACTGCAGCATTATTTATAATAGACAAACTAAGGAAACAAACTACATGCCCAACGACAGATGAGTGGATTAGGAAGACATGGACTATATACACATAAACTACTACTCAGTTATTGAAAAAAAATATGAACTCTTAGCATTTTCAACAACACGGATGGAACTTGAGGGAATATGCTTAGTGAACTAAGTCAGAAAGAAAAAGACAAACACCAGATGTTGTCACTTACATGTGAAATATAGAGAAACAAAACAAAAGGTCAGATAAACGCAAACCAATAAATATACCCTAGAATTATTACTTTAGAGCTAATACCACCAGGGAAAGAGGTGGAAGTGGAGAGTAAAGTGGAGAGGGGAACAAAGGACTGTGGTGAGGGCAATGGGCGCCTTAGTGGTGGCTGTTGTATGTTAACATACACCTCAAAGGTGTGATCCTACACCTATAAATCATGTGAATACAATGTTGCAAACCAATGCTACCTCAAAAAAAGACAGAAAATTTTGTATCAACAACAACAAAAGATAATGTATCTTATGTTGCTAAATTAAGAACCCCTGGCCCCAATTCTGCACTCCCAGTCCCTTTCTAGAGACCTATAATGCTATATATACTCATTTAATTGGCTTTTTCTTCTCATCACTTCTCTTCTGCCAAGATAAAAGTAATATACTTTACAACTAAGTAAATTTTCCTAGGAATTTGTAAAAGTAGCAATATGTTAGAAGGCTATTGCATCACTTCTTTGAGCTACTAGATTCTCACCAAGCTTTGTGTATGTAACATAAACTTTTATTTTACTGTTATGGAGACTATTTGATGGAACAAGTAATTCAGTTTTTACAGTATCTAGTTATTGCGCCCATTTATTCATTAAGAAGTGATTACAAAACAATAGACTCTCCAAGGGTTTATTGTCCTTTATATTTTGACTGATATTTTACCTAAGTCATTTTTGAGATTGATACAAGCCAAACTTTTTCATAAATAATTCCATCATTTAAGTACAAGTGTTAAATATTATAAAAAGAATTTCTTGTTTGTTCCTATTTGTGCATCAATCAGGAGAGGGACATGTTATTTTCAATATTAGCTTTTACTTTTAAAAGAAGGGTAGACTTTGAAATTAATTAAATACAATATCCTCATGTTAATTGCAGCACTATTTTACAATAGTTAAGAACTGAACCACATAAGTTCCCATCAACTAACTAATGGATAAAGGCAACGTGGTATAGATACGCAATATAATCTTACTCAGCTATTAATAAAAAGGGATGAAATCTTGCCATTTTCAATAACACTGTGGACCTGGAGGGTATTATCTTAGTGAAAGAGGCTAGATAAAGACATATACTGTATGATTTCACTCATTTGTGATATATGGAGAAAACAAGGAAATAAACTATATAAAACAAAAACAAACTTTTGGACTGTAAGACCAAAAGTGGTTACCAGAAGAGAAGGGGAAAGAAAGGTGGAAAGGAGACAATTATATTGATGATAGATAGATCTGGACTTCTAATGGTGAATTTAGTGCATTATATATACATATTGAGTCTCAATAATGCACAGCTGAAACTTATATAATGATACAATGCAATGTTACTTTAAAAAAATAAAAAATCCAAAATAAATAAATAATAAAAATCAATTTTTCATAGGGAAACTTTTCAAATGCATGTATTGATATTAGCATTATTAGAGTTATTGAGAAATACTTGAATGTGAGTAGGAAATTTGAACTTATACGGTTCAAACAACAGTAATGGTCCTTGGCAATTCGGTTTTATTTAAAAAATAATAAAATCTAGATGATCAGGATGAAACATAAATTACATACCATTATCCAAATTTTCCACTGGTTTTAAATATTTTTAAGAGAACAGAGGGTGCCAACTATCATCACTACCAGATCACTAACAACTCAAAACACAGCAACATCAGATGTTTCTGATTCCACCTTTTTTCTCTAATAAGTAGACTCTCCTGTTTATATTATTCTAATTAAAATGAAGACTTTCAATTATAAAGATTATTAATATTTGGGGGGCCTCCCTGGTGGCGCAGCAGCTGAGCGCTGTGCTGTGGAGCTGTCGGCAGCGGCGACGCGAGTTCGACGCCCAGCCGGGGAGAATCCCACATGGTGCGGCAGACCTCTCCTGCCTCGCCCGCTGCTCCCCTCAGCAGTGTATTTCTGATCTGCCTGTTCTGCTCCCCGCTCTGTCTCTGGTGAACCCTCTCGCCGCCCCACGCCTCTGGCCTGTACCCCAGCTTGTATGTATAAATAAAAAATAAATCTTAAAAAAAAAAGATTATTAATATTTGTGATTATTTCCAGAGTTTATAACTATTATAAAAATTTTTCATACCATGGAAATATGAAGACTCATGCTCAGCTTCTTTCATTCTGCACAAAAAATTTCTTTCCCAATTTCGTTTTTGGACACTGATGAAAATCTCAATGTTAAATCATTAGGAAATATTGCTTGAAACTTTCAGCATCTTTATTTATCACAGGTATTAATTGTGATTCAAGAAGCATTACAAGATTGATGAAAAGAAATAAATAGCTGAATGGTACAGTAAATGTCAATTAATTTATTTCATTTGGGGTTCTAAGGTAATTAATCTTATATGATTAATAGCCACAAAGGAGTTGAATTGGATTGGTGAATTTGGGGCATTTTGGTAGATAGGTAATGGAAAAGGCAAAGATTTGGCCACCCAAAGACTAATTAGTTATAAAAATCACAATTATCAAAAGGATTTAATTTGTTGCTAAAGTAACGAAACCTTGTAGAATTCTCTATTGTAAATAATTTATCTTTTCTCTTCTTTTCATTCTATGCATTTCTGGTGTTACCCTATACTTGACTAGGCCTGAACTAGTCATAAAACAAAATCTGGATCTGTAAAACAATGAGAAAATCATATAAGAGAAACAAAGTTTTAATAACTGCTTAATAAATTCTGTCCAGGTGGAAGGATTGGTAAGAAAAACAGTTCTATAGTGCACATATAGTCATTATGTGCCACAAAATTATACCAACCTCTCCTGTTTTTTGCTCACTCTCTCTCTTAATTAATAACTCAATTTATTGATGATATTGGCACTTGTTTCTCTACCCCTCTTTTAAAAAACCATATTAGCTTTCTTATTGACTTAACATTAATATAGATATATCTTTGACATCTCAGTTTTTAGATATACTTGCTGTCATCTCAATTAATCACTTCCTATGGTAATCTAGCCCTTGATATCACCAAGAACTGCATCATTTCTGAAATCTCAATTCCAAGTAGTCAGCATCAGCTCACACTCCAATCATTTCTTTACTGTCCATTCACTTTATAAATCTGGCCACATATACACACGTTACTTTCATTAGAATCTCCAATCTATTCATTCTACCTTTTTTGTTTGTTTTGTTTTTATGCTAAGCAAGAAGGATTTTAAATGTCAGGAGTTGAAAAAGTAATGTTTAAAGTATAAATCAAAGAAAGTTTGATCATATATCTCTTACTTTAAAAAACAGAAATTACTTTCAAACACAATCTTGGACAATGTAAGGGAAAAGTATAAAGCAGATTATTATATGAATAAAAAATAAAACAAGCAGTATTAAAAAAACATGTGGAGCTTACCTCCACTTCAATTCCATACTAAGATTTGAAAGTAGTTTAGCTATTATTATTGTACCTACAATCTATTCTACCAGCAAAAGCATAATATTTGCAATATGGTCGGTTAAATCTGCTTTTTAAATTAGTACCCCAAATGTAATAAACATACAAGAATCGCAATCCTTTGAACTTCGTTATAAAATTAACAACTTTTTGTTCAATCCACATTGTGTAGTAGCCCGAAACTATCCTCTTCATTTGGGGAGGAACAGCTGTTAATTGTGTTAATGGGAGGCAAGAAGTGATGAATAATGAAAGAAGTCATTGGCCTTCCTAAGTGCTAATTCCTAGGGATGTAAATCTAGGCTCGTTACAAATATTTTAGACAGACTAAGGCACATTGATGATCATTTAGTGGCATCATGTCACAGAAAGCAATGTCTGGGAACGTCTGTATTCAAATTACAAAGCCGTACCATAAGACAAGCACTAAATCTAATGAAATTCCAGCTCGGATAGTCTTATATTTTATAGTTGACTGCTTTGGCTATGAGATTCCTTGCTATAGTGATGGGGCCACGTTAATGACAGCTAACATTAATGACAGGACAAAGGACATTATTATCACTCTGCAAGACGGGATAATTGATTGTTGAAGAGAAATTAGAGCATGGGACGAATGTCAAGCAACAGGGAATTTATACATCACCTTTTTAATAAAATGACTTGTTTCTAAGTTTATAGTCTTGTCTTTTGTACAAATTACAAGTGTTCATCTGGAAGAACAAGATTTATAATGAGAAAAAAATAGGGGTACAGCTAATGGTTTTTTCTTAGTCTATACCAAAGAAAATTTAATTTAAGTACACCTAGTGATGTTTCTTTCTTGATCCTAAAACAAAGATCACTTAATTGAACCTCTGAATCTTACATATCTAAGGGATGTTAGATAGCTCATTGAGAAGCTTGAAGATATGCTCTTCAAGGCATATTTATGTTCAGTTATATACTAGAAAGTGTTGAATGTTGAAATGTAACACTTCCTTCAGATTCTCTGACCTATAAATAAATGTTGTTCAATTGAACCTAAGCAGATCAAAAACACAGCATTTGTAGGAAATGGTGTAAACATCAGAGACACAAAGTTTTCCTCCGAAGAATACATGTTGCATAAAGGATAGAATATAAATAGGCGAGAGAAGTAGACAAATATTGAGTATCTGTTTTGAATGAATAAAATAATATTCTTTCTGGGAAAAAAAACACTGTCCCTTTACTGCCTCTACATCATCTATCTACTGGTTTTACCAAATATGACTTTATGTTAATTTCTTCTTTCAGTGTGTTAGAAATTCAAGAGTCTTAAATAAATGTGGGAGAAAGCTGCAAATATAGCCCCTAATGATTCTCAATTCCATCACTATGCATCACAATGGATCAAATATGAACCTCACATTTGAGAGCAATTCCCACATATAACCTAGGTGTGCAGCAGGTGTGTTAGAGGTTTATGTAAATACAATGACAGTGGTGACTTTCTGTCTGGATGGTATATCCTCTATTGTTTTCCTTACCGGGGTCCTCACCATATCTTCATCGCATGAGTTTTGCCTCAGTAAGGGTGTTAGTCTTTAAACAGTTTCTACTCCTCCTCCTGAGACCCCCTCGCTGAACTGGTAGCCCTACTGTCTGTGTGTCAGGCATGTTTCTCTATCTGCCTCTGGTTTTCATGAAACAGGAATCTCTTCTACAACCCCTGGGGCATAATCTCTACTTATCTCTAAGATGCAGGAGTTGTCAGGTCTCACACCAAACCACAGGAAAATCTCAGGGCAGTGTCTCTGATCAATTGTCTGCTTATTTACCTTAAATATAAATATTGTAATATTAATCCCACAATTAACTTTGAACAATATACAATAGTTCCTGCAATCCATCAGAAACTAAGATAGTGCACTTCGTGTTAAAGTGAAGGCATAATCATTTTATTTAACTTTAAATGACAATTTAAAAAAATTAAACCATGCCACTTAGTAATGTTCCTAAATTTAAGAAAATTTGTCTAGTACTTCCATACATGTTGGATTACATAGAGTTATTAGTAATATTTAGGCAATTATCACCAAATTAATAGTTAAATTCAATCTCCGATAATAATTGTAGTTTGCCATTTTGAGAGAATAAACAATTTGCTACAAGAAACATTTGATTTCAGGTTTGCACAGCAACATTTCTTGAAACTATTATATAAAATGTTAAATTTAACAGGACTGTTTTATAGCCTTTTAGTATATAGTTTTAGATAGACTCAATTTGTGTTAAGAAATAGAATAAATGAAGATTTAACTTAAAGTTTGTAAATATTTATAAAAATATTTAACTACTTACTAAAATAAATTAGTTTGGCTTCTGAAAACACCTGTGTTTATAATAAGTTCCTTTTCTAGCAAGGCTCTTCATTTGTGACTGAAGCCTTTTTTTATTGTTTTGTTTTGGTTTTATTACATTTTCAGTTTAAGGGTGAACTGCAACATTTGGCTTATATTCTCCCCTCACACTGGTGACCTTGCCAAACTAAATTATTATCAAAGTGTATCTTTGTGTAATTAAACAAGATAAAATCCTTTATGGAATTACAGGATATGTTATAATCAAATTCCACATGATATCTGCCACAAATTATTATAGTTTCTTCAAAGATAATTGATATTTAGCAATTCTTTCTGATAAAACTTAGGTAGAATAATAAATCCTTCAATCATAATGCCTACTTTACAGTTTTAAAATTCTGCTTCTTCTATCATATAGCTCATGCATGAGGACTATATAGTTCAGTCAAAATGACTTCAAAATATTTATATAGAAAACAAAAGGAAGAGAGGTTGAAATGGAGCTGGTTTTCACTCTTCGATATTATCTGCCCTATCATGAAAATATTCAAACTTTCCCTTATTGTCATAAAACTCTTCAGACATAATTTTACATTGTCATTAGTCACCAAGGACAAAGCTCAAGCCACTGAAATGTAGGCCAAATGAATTCTTATCCACAGAGTTAGAGCCTGAGTAAAATCCAAAGAAAACCCTTTTCTCTATAACATATTTAAGGGTATAAACATGGTTAAGAAAGGAATGGCATTGATTTAAATCTCCTTTAAGTAAAATATTACATGAGAAGATATTATTTTATATTTCTACAAATAGAGTATAAGGTCCTTATTAAAAATAAGAGTAATTCTCAAGTACACACGGGACATACACTAGGAAATAAATTATTAAATACTGAAATTATATCAAGTAGCTTCTCTGATCACAATGGTTTTAAAGCAGAACTCAATCATAAAAGGAATGCAAGTAAATCCTCTAATATTTGAAGCTGAACAACAGACTAATGAATGATGAGAGGGTCAATGAGGAAATCAAAGAAGAAATTAAAATATTACTCAGGACATACGACAATGAGGACACAACCTACCAGCACCTATGTGACAGCAATAGTAGTCCTAAGAGGGAAGTATACTGTAATACAGCGCCTCATAAGAAACAGAAAGAGGCCTCCCTGGTGGCGCAACGGGTTAAGCACAGCACTATGAAGCTTAAGTATCTTGTCAAAACTTCACAATTGGCAGAGCTAGAAGTCAAGCATGGAGAGTGGCAAAATCAGTGCCTCTGCCTTCAGTTATGCCTTCTCTATGTACTATGGCTATGTATAATACTGTTTAGCCTTTGCTCACTGCTTGCTCTATCATACTGTGCTGAATTCTTACATGCACAGTCCCAATAATCCCTAACAATTTGATTAGACCCTTCTACAATTTGAATTGATCACCTCAGTTTAAAATGCTCCAAAGACTCTAATTCCTATATGAATCCATACATGTCAACATTTCAATTATACAGCTATCTCATCCTTACATAACTTTTAAGAATACTCCCATCATAATTTATTTACTTATAAATTAAATAAATATGTATGAAGAAGCATATTAAAAACAACAGAAATTAAAAAGATGATATAAAATTCTATAATATATTTAAGTATGCACATTATGTATACATATATGTAGATATAGATTTATGACATATATATAATGGAAAATCCAATCTATCCTTGCATACACTGAAGGAATATATTACTCAAATTCTTTGTATACTGGATACAAGCAGGAGACCAATATTTTAAATGATCAAGCCCAAAATCCTCCAATTAAGAATCTCTTACATGTACTGTTGTACATGTACTATTGAATTATTGTAGTTCAGTGGAATCACACCTATGCTTGTTGCTCACATATCTCCCTGTGCCTAGAATAAACTTCCTAGCACCTGACAGAAGTCCATTCATTTTTCCAGATTAAGCTACTCACAGTATTTCATTGTACTTATACCTGACCTGTATGTGTCTGCCTCCTCCTACTTCACTGACAGCTTTCTGGTGGCATGAACTGAAAACAAGTTTTATGTGTGCTTCTAGTTTCTAGTTCAGTGCTTGGCATATAGTAAGTAATCATGTGGGAATGAATAAATGTCATCCATTCTGTTTTTCTCCATGTAAATCCATGCAATTTTTTTGCAAGGTTACATGTTCCTCAAAAATTAGCAAACTAGGGTAGAAAATAAAAATGGAATCTAACATTATCACTACCTCCTTTTGTTGGGAAAAGATAAATACAGCTGATGTGCACAGAACAGAAATAGAATCATAGGATCAAAGAACTTTACTTCTAGAAGGGAGGATAGCCAATTTAGAGCTGAGGTCAATAACAGGTCAAACGGAGATGAAAGAATGAGAACCAAGGCAAGAGACACTGTAGCATGGAGTATAAAAATAATGGAAAAATATATTAGTTGTGTGTGTGTGGTGTAAAAATGACTTTCTTAAACCAAATACAAAGAGCTTCATTATGTCTCTTGTGGAAATCACACAACTATAATCACTACTATCTAATACTATTGGATAAATATTTGCATATTTCGTTCTGTGTTTTTTTTCCTGCTATTTATCAGGAACATTTTATGTTCTTTTTCCTCTTTCAATAAACTTTCCCTACTGTAATTTGTATAACTGTCTTATCAATGTGCTTCTCAATATCATAGTAATTTCCTGAAATTTTATATTTTAGTACAGTAATTTAAGAAAAACTATCTTAAGAAAATATACATTATTTGATGATGAAAGCAAATTTCTAAAGAGCCTATTATACTTGTGAAGTTATTCATTCTTCAAAAAAAAGAACTGAATGAAAAAGTGTCTAGGGCTGGAATCTAGAAAACTGCTTAGATATGTCTTTTTCTTAATTTAAAAAGCAAAATTTGTCCAGTATATCTCATTGCTATGAGGACAAGAAAAGTAACTGCATTTTTTCATAAATGTACAAATGCATTTAGTTTAAAGCAATCCTAATTTTGGTATTTGCAAATGGCAAAAAAAAATTTTAAGAAGGTTTACTTATGTTAAAAAATTACCCACCTATTATTGGCTCTTTCTCTATTCTACTAGAAAATTTATGGAGAGTTCTAAGATTTACATTGATTCCTAGTTTGAATCAATATTTTCAATAGTATAAATATAGACTCATTATTGTGTATGTAAGAATAAATAGACAACTATGCATTCTAAGTAACTTCACTGCAAATTCTCCCACACCCGCTGATTTAAACTGAAGTCTATAAAAGTTGAATATAATGCATTGTTTTTGTTTTTTTTTCCTTCATTACTCCTCCCACCATTGATGCAGTGTTATGCTATTAGGTTAAACAGAATCCAATGAAATTCTTTTTCTCTACCTATGATGAAGACAGCAAATCCTACAACAGAGAGCAAGGCACACTAGTTTATATAACTTTCAGAATTTTAATTGTTTGTTAAACAATTAAATTGATTGAAGCTCCAGTGACTTTCACATACACAATGCAAATGAAAACCAATCCCCTTGTAAGCACCAGGCCATTAAATAAGAAACAGAACAATGGATTACATGAGAGGCAACATTTGTATTCAAGGTGAAGAAGAACAGGGCAGAGGAAAGATTTCAAGAATAATATTGACAAACAGGTTAATAGTTTCTCATTAGCCTGTGATATATAAAGCAAAGCATTCCCCTTGGTGCAGATTTAGTTACATTCATATGAGAGGTGCAAATTTAGAAGAGGCAATGATCAAGCCTTTGAATCAATATTTCTTAGTCCAAAATATAAGCTCTACTCTGCAATATTGGAAGTATATCAGGCAGCAATCAAAGGTGATTCCTTGGAGTTGGGTTATACCCTGCCTCTAGGCAAAGGCACTCTTCTTATGCACCAGATGAAGAGCCATATTTTCTCAGTATGTTTCTCAAGAAAGTACCTAAATCATCACACCAATTCATCTTTCATTCAAGTAACAAAGTAATAATGAAACTATCATTTATGCAACTGATACCCTAGAAGGCATTCACATGTATTATTTCATCCCACTGTAATCTCTTCAGGTAAATACTATTTTTATCTTTAGTTTGCAGTTGAGGAAACAGACATAGAGGTCACAGAAATTGACCAAGTTTATAATAATATCAATCAGAGGAGTTAAGTTTTAACTTGGATGCAACATTTCTTCAAAAAGAGAAATCAAAATTTAATTCCAGTAATTAGTAAACTTGATAAAGATTTGAGCCATTAAGAAATGGCCTTTCCTTTAAGAAAATAAAGGATGTGGGCCTCCCTGGTGGCGCAGCGGTTAAGCGCTGCGCTGTGGAGCTGTCGGCAGCGGCGACGCGAGTTCGACGCCCGGCCGGGGAGAATCCCA